>WBZZ01001153.1:100000-107500 GCA_019918135.1 Paulinella micropora | reverse complement strand
CTCCTCCAGAGCGCTAGCTTGCTCACTGTATCTATCTATCTATCTATCTATCTATCTATCTATCTATCTATCTATCTATCTATCTATCTATCTATCTATCTATCTATCTATCTATCTTTGTACCTACCTACATACCTACCTACCTACCTATATCTATGTATGTATGTATGTATGCATGTATGCATGCATGCATATATGCATGCATGATACGCATGTATGTATGTATGTATGTATGTATGCATGTATGCCTGTATGCATGTATGTATTTATGTATGTAAGTATGTATGCATGCATGCATGCATGCATGCATGTCTTTCCCCTCTCTCCCTCTCTCCCTCTCTCCTCTCTCCCCTTATCGATCTCTCTCTCTCTCTCTCTCTCACACACACACACACACACACAATCGCTCAGCTCTCTCATGCTCTCTCTCTCTCTCTCTCTCTCTCTCTCTCTCTCTCTCTCTCTCTCTCTCTCTCTCTCTCTCTCTCGCTTTCTCTCTCTCTCATCATCAGCCTACAGTTATTAAATTTTATTGTGTAGGCATCATCCCCCAGATAGCAGGTAAAAAGTATCTTTTCCTGGTGACAGGTGCACCAGCTTGTTTTTCAGTATTATTTGTCTGGATTGGACCTGATGATATTTTATTCCTGGTCTGTTGCAGTTTTCCTTTTTGGTTTCACTGAGCTAATATAACGAGAAATTATTCTCATCTTTTGAGGACTGTGTTTGGTTGTATTACTGACTTTTTACGAGCTGTCGTTGGGTGCATTACATTTGGAGTCCACGTGCACATCATTATGGTGATTTCTTTCTGCTTTGCCACACAGGCAACAGAGTGAATTTTCACTGACCTGTCTCACACGGGGACGTCAGATGAAAACAAATACTCCAACAAAGCTCCCTCATAACTCTTTCAAAAAACAAATAATTTGATTGGTCTCAAGCAGGTGTCTCGTACCCTCTAGCCCAATCCATATCTGTGTGCTCACAAGGATACATCAGATACAAACTCTCTGTCGTTCTTGCTGTTCTCACATAGAGACCAAGAAGGAGGAGGTGGACAGAAAATAGAATGAACACACACAAAACAGAAACAAGCATAGGGACAGGAGCATAACAATCTACCCTTCTAGTTTGTGCATTTATCTGCATTATCTCACACATACGTCAGAGTATTTTTGCAAATCTCTGATCGTTTTCTAAAAGTAGGTCTGAGAACCTATCAGACTGACTGTAGAATTCTCAAGGAGAGTTTTTCTAGCTTCTCTATTACTATCTGTGTGTAGGTCCAAGTGCCTCGTACTAGATACAATATAGAAAAGAAGGAGGAGAAAGTAATCTGAGTAAGGAGAACAAGAAATCGGAGAAAGTCTCAAAGATTATTTTTCTCAAACAAAAACTAACATATAATCAGTGTTTCATAGAGTACAGGGAACCTCACTCTACACTCTCTATTAGTTTCTCTCTTCACTAGTTAATCGACTGAAGGATGAACAGAACTCAAACTAACAAAAACCAAACATAGGAGCTGACACTGTCCTCCTGTTAATTACTACTACGACATCATGTCGACAGATACCGCCGAAGTGAGTGAATTCTTGGAGGCAGAACAAAGAAGAGAAGAAGAAGAAGCAGGAGGATGAGGATGAAGAAGACTGAATGAAGGAGGAGGAGGAGAAGGAGGAGATGAAGGAGTAGGAGGAGGAGTAGAAGAGGGCTGGGATGATGAAGGAAGATATGGAGGAGACGAAGATGAAGGAGGATTTGAACAAGAAGAGACTGGAGGAGGAGGAGCATATGATAATCCCTTACCACCTGCCTACACGGGAGGAGGATGATGAAAAATGATCGACTTGATTCATAGTGATAGAGAGGAGGTCACAGTGGAGAAACAACAGTGGATGCAAGACCACTATGACCTCACTAAAGAAGAGTTTGATAACAAGATGGGGGTAGAGAAGGACACCTATGTGTGGATCCCTCAGGATCAAAGAAGAGAGAAAAGTCGTGCTACAAAGGATGTCTATATCCTATTATCAAACACAGCACAGCTCCTCTGCAAACTAGTATCTGATCCAGAAAAGAGAAAGAAGATACAGCATATCAAGTTTGGGGACACACACACCCACCTTGAATTACTCAATGCTATCTTTGGGGTGTACACTCAAACCCTAATTTGGGAACGTTCATACTGCCGACGATGTGAGGGTTACCTCCAATACACAAACCCAATAGCAACGGCCAGATTCCTCGCGACTGGTCAAGAGACAGTTGATGTAACAAAAATGAAGACTAATCTGGGTTCGAAAAACTAGATTGACATATTTCATTTTTTACGATGGAAATGAAGGCCTTGGAGGAGGGGAAGGCAGAGATGGAAAAAAACATTAAGACAGCAGGAGAAACTCATCCTGTGATTGATGAGTTAGAGAAGACCGACAGAGTTCTAACCAAGATCAGACTGTTGATGGGTGAGTTACTGCATAAGGAGGCATGGAAGAGATGGATTCCTACCAAGGATAACTCTATCCTTAAATCACTTAGTAACGCACCACCGGTCGCCAATAAAGCAGGTGTTGACCAATATGTGGAGAAATATAATTTTCTCAGATCTGCTTCTGAATTGGTGGCCTTTATCACTCATGCTCAAAAGCTGGTGATATCTGAGAAAAATAACACGAAAGAAAATGAGGAGTTCGAGAAGACGATGAGATTGGAGAGAATGAAAGCAAAAGTGAGTGGTGCAAAAGCACACCCTCCGACATATTTGACCTCACCAGCTCCTGCCTCATCAGCCCCTGCCTCACCAGCCCCTGCACCCCCGGGCTCAACTACGGTGGTGGTCACAAACACTGAGAAGAAGGACAGACAAAATATCATAAATGCCTTCAAGGGGAAGAAAGGAGGAGTGGCAAGTCTCATGCTATATGCCAAGACTATCTCAGACAAAGACTCTGATGCTTCGCTTTTGAGCAAGCTCAAAGAGATCAATGCATGCATGAACGCTTTTCCTTGCGACGAAACGCATGAATAAGAGGCCTTTGTTACTGTTTTTGACAAATTTCTAGTCTCGGAGGGATTTGATCTGACACAGTACAAATTTTTGAGAAAGAAGGAGGAGATTAAGAAAAACAATACAACAGGCCTAGACGCTCAGTGTGAACTGGCGGTGGCCACACTCATTTCATATTTTCGATCTCATTGATACCAGCATCTCTGCACTGGTACTATCATAGGATTTGAAATCTTTGAGACAGTGGCGATGAGTTTGAGAAGTGATGATGGCTTGGCGGCGACCCTTACTGAGGTGTTTCCTCCTATGGGCTATTCTATGGCCGCAAGTCGATCATCCTCTATTTCTTCTCTGCGTTACACACAGTTAACATGAGTAAGCTTACTCAGCTCATACAACAATGCTCGACGTTTAGCTCAGTGAAGTCCAAGAACTTCCTCGAGACACACGTGTTAGAAGAAAATACAGTTCAAAGAGTTGCTCTGTCAGCACTGTTTCAAGACGTGATGAGTGCATGCTCAAACATGGACTCGCTCACGGAGGCACATACGGCACAGGCAGGCGGTGTACCTGTTGGCGCACAAGCCACGTACACAAACAGAGTTGCCGGTTGGAAGAGACAGAGAGAGCCAGACCTGAAGACCGCATGTTGGAGGTGGTTCGTGTGCTTGCAGTGTAAGGCACAGATGGAGAACAGAGACTGCTCTTTCAATCATGATAGGCAGAACCCAACAGCAAGGGCAAATTTTCTGAGCAAGACTGAAGGCAAGAAACCGGGCCTTTTCAACTGCGAACGAAGGTTAGTATGCCAATATGTGTGATGATGAGGAGTTACGAGAGGCAATCATTACCTACATGAAGAGGATGAAGGAGAAGAAGGAGGAAAGGGATAGACAAAAGAACTTAAAGGCCTCTCAAAGAGAACGAGGAGGAGGAGCAGGAGCAGGAGGAGGAGGAGGAGGAGGAGGAGGAGGAGGATGAGGAGGAGAAACATGGAGAGGAGCCTCGAGGTGGCAGGGAACCCCTCAGAGGAGGAGGTCGGGGATATATCCCTTATGGAGGGAGAGCTGTTCAAGCTCCAGACCCAGAGGAGGAGGAGGCTCATGGGCAAGCTCCAACCCGAATTTCAGTTGAGCTTAGGCATACAACATTACTAAAAATACATGAAAGAAGATCATACGAAGAAAAATCACCACCATCTAAGGGATTAACGTGGAAGCAGAGTCAGAGAGTAACGGAGAGTAACATAATCCCCGGTAAAAGGCAGCGCAAGGCAGTAAAGAGATGTACCCCTAGCAGTGAGCCCAAGAGAGAAAAGAGAGGGGCTCAAGAGCTGATAGGTAAGGTAGTAAGAGTGCCAGCGCGTGCATGGGGAGATGGATGGGCGAAGAAAAAGTACGGTGTGGGATGGGAGAGCGTAGTAAGGGTAGGTGTAGTCAGCAGAGTGTGTGACCCCAGAGATAGACTAGTGTAAGAGACAGACCTCAGCCCACCCACATAGTTAAGTTTGAAAACGAAGAAGAACGGATGTTGAATTCGGAAATCCACAAATACTCCATGAAAGATCCCGAATACCCGTTGCAAAGTCACGCTAATATGTTTTTATGCGATAACAGTATGGTGGCAGATGAGATTCGTGATTTTTCAATGATTTGTATGTAGACGTCAAAGTACCCAAAGATGTCATAGAGACAAGTTTGACAGCTAAAGATGTTTTAGGGGGTATGAAAGCAGAGCTAAAAGCTCTTCAATCATTTAACACATACACATGGGTACCCCATAAGGAGGCAAGCAAGGCAGGAGTTAGTGAGGTAGTTAGATTGACATGAGTTCACAAAATGAAGTTAGATGAGAACGGGAAAAAGTTCATAAAGTCTCGTTTAGCTTTACGGGGAGATATGTTAGAACCCGGTGTTAGCTATAACCCAGATCAGCTCTTTGTTCCTTGCGCCGCGCACCATTCAATTTTATTTCCCGCCAAACTATCTGCCTGCCACAGACACAAACTATACTGCATAGATTTTAAAAATGCATACCTGCATGCTCGTATGAATGACCCTGTTTATGCATGTGCGCCAGAGAGTGTAGACAGAGAAGGGCATGAGGGGATGGTATGGCGTATAGATGGTGCCTTATATGGCGCACCTCAGGCAGGAAGAAGATGGCATGAGATATTATCATGCAAGTTAGAGGAGCTAGGTTTTAGACTGCTAGATTCTGATTTATGTATGTTTGTAGAAAATGATAAAGCTTTAAGAGAAGCGATAGTAGGGATATTCATGTAGATGACTTGTTGTTCACAGCACCAAACAAACAAGCATATGAGCGTTTTGCGTCCGCATTAGAAAAACATTTCCCGCTCAAAAGAATCTGTATAGCACGTGAATTAAAACTCAAAGGAATAGAGATAGAGCAATCGAACGGGAAAATAATTTTGCATCAGCAAAAATATCAGTAGCAGATACTAAAAGAAGTAGGTTACGATTCTGCTAAACCCGTCAGTACTCCAGCGCAAGAACTTTTCACGGAACTGTCGGAATCAGCCAGCTTGCGAAAATTTTCAATTCCTAGTTTAGTTGGTCGCTTGCTTCTCGAGAAGATGACAAGACCCGATATAGAACATGTGTGTATGTGTGTATGTGTGTGTGTGTGTCTATGTATGTATATCTGTATGTATGTGTATCAATGTATGTGTATGTATGTCTATGTATGTGTATGTATGTGTATGTATGTATGTATGTATGTATGTATGTGTGTGTATGCATGTATGTATGTATGTATGTATGCATGAATGCATGCATGTATGTGTCTGTATATGTATGTATGCATGTATGTGTGTATGTATATGTATGTATGTATGTATGTATGCATGCATGTATGTATGTATGTATGTATGTATGTATGTATGTATGTATGTAGGTATGCAGGTATGCAGGTATGCAGGTATGTATGTATGTATGTATGTATGTAGGTATGGATGGATGCATGTATGCATGTATGCATGCATGCATGCATGTATGCATGCATGCATGCATGTATGTATGTATGTATGTAAATTCGACACTGATGTCATTATTACCGTATGATTATTAAATTATTCAATATTAATCAGGATTATGCAAAAAAAATCATTATTAATCACTGGCAGCCAATGTAAATCCAGGCAATATTAATCAACCGTCTGAAGTTATGATGTTAATCAATATTAATCACTGGCAATATTAATCAATATCACAGGCTTAATCACTTGAATATGAACTATGAACTTGACTCGACTGAGTTCAACTCAAGTTGGATCAATATTAATCAATATTAATCAACATAATCAATTTATGACGGTGGCAGTTGATAATAAAACTGAACTGTAACTTATCATAATGAAGTAACGGAACTCAAAATAGATGTAAAAACTTGAAGCCGGAAACATGATTAACACAGTATATATCATAGTAGTAATTCGGTGGTACGGTATCATAAGTCAACGGAATCTATCTCTCAAACGCAGAGTTTAGGGAAGCTACCCCGCTAAGGGTAAAGAATAACCGAAGAAAGGACTTTTAATAACTGTGATTTTGAGTCTGTGACACAAAATGTGATGACTGTAACAGAATGGTAATACTCATTTGATTCTACTGAGGCATTCCAGACTATGATTTGCGGATAACTTGAATCTAGAAAGTGTCCTTGTCAGTAATAAAGCTATTAATAACTGTCCGGCCTGCAGTGAACCTGCCTATGCCGGACTAAGACTATCCAAATTACAGGTAAATTAACTAGGTGGAGTAACGGTTATTAATAGCATATTACAACGCTCCCCCTTAATCGCAAGTCATAGGCTATCTAGTGGCCTGTAAGTCTTTACTACCCTCCTGTGAGGAAATTACCAACCTGCATTCAAATAAATACACACACTGCTGTCATTTGATCTTAAAATACTTCCGAGAACAGGGAAGATATTGCTGTTGACATTCAAGACAACAACAAAAATTAGTTTTTCATTTTTGTGTCAGATTTTCATTTTTGTGACAGTTTTTCATTTTTGTGACAAAAATTCAAATTTTCAAATTTAACGGTAACATTTCGCGAAAATTTACGATATTTTGCGGACGAATATAGCCGTTAATTTGAAAAATTCAAATTTTCACCCAAAATCAAAATTCCAACCAAAACTGAAATTCCAACCAAAACAGAAAAATCAATTTTTTTTGTTGTCTTGAATGTCAACAGCAATACCAAAAGACGCTGGCCCGGATGATCAATTCAAGTTCCAGTTTATTTAGTACACTTGCTTGACAGACTACTTGTCCCTTGCGAAACAATCCAAATTCTGAGAACTAACGAATAGAATTCAAGTGCTGCATGTGTTGTGTAGCAGTTGGAGTTGTTAAAGTTGGTCCGCTGAGAAAAATAAAGGAAAATATGTTAAGTATTACCACTTTAACTAACCTATCTGACTTGTTTTACCATTTTACTTGGAGTGTTGACTG
>WBZZ01001153.1:77500-90000 GCA_019918135.1 Paulinella micropora | reverse complement strand
TTATTATTATTATTATTATTATTATTATTATTATTATTATTATTATTATTATTATTATTATTATTACAATAGAGGCACATGTCCAGGATCTGGATCTGATGCTATAGTCTGAGGAAGCCTATTATTATTATTATTATTATTATTATTATTATTATTATTATTATTATTTATTATTATTATTATTATTATTATTATTATTATTATTATTATTATTATTATTATTATTATTATTATTACTATAACTAGGGGCTGCGTCAACACCTGAAAGGATGGTTTGCGGTGCGCTTCGCGCCCCCCCCCCCCCCCCCCCCCCCCCCTCTCTTCTTCTCAGCCATTCGTTTTGGCGCTACTTTGCCAAAATCTTCGTAAATCTCTATTTCAACTGGTTCTCTACCTAGAGCGCGTCCCGAGGTGAAAACCAAAAAATCAGCCTCTCAACCCTTCTGGCACAACTTTGGGAGCCTTGGAGCATTTTTTGGCCCCGGCATATTCGCTTCGGGTACGTGTGCGGGCTGGGTTCCCGGGGGAGGTCCCCCCGGACCCCCACTTTCCACAGTCGACAGGGTATGTTCGATTGCCGGAGGTAACCGGCATAAACCTTCTGGCATAACTCTTAGAGCCTTGGAGCATTCTCAGCCATTCATTTTGGTGCCGGCAAATTCACTTCGGGTACGTGCCATTGCAGGGCTGGGGTTCCCGGGGGAGAGCCCCCCGGACCCCCCCTCCCCCTTTCCACAGTCGACAGGGTACGTTCAATTGGCGGAGGTAACCGGCATAAACCCTTCTGGCACAACTGAGAGCCTTGGAGCATTCTCAGCCATTCATTTTGGTGCCTTCTAATTCGAGGGCTGGGGTTTGGGGTACGTACAATTGCAGGGCTGGGTTCCCCGGGGAAGGGCCCCCGGACCCCCCTTTCCCGTCGACAGGGTACGTTCAATTGCCGGAGGTACCGGAAAGTACTCCCAAAACAAAAGGAATTTAGGCATTCAGGACACTCCCCTAACGCAAATAATTGTGTGAATTCCCAAAAAAAATTATATATATCAGCATCAACATCGAGTCTGGGGCTAGCCACCCTGCAAATATGAGCTCCCAACTCCTGGTTCCCACAAATCATGATTTATAGGGACAGGGGGTGCGGAAATGGGGTGGAAAAAGGAATTTTGGCATTCAGGACACTCCCCTAACGCAAATAATTGCGTGAATTTCAAAAAACTATACCAGCGTCAAGATCGAGTCTGGGGCTAGCCACCCTGCAAATATGAGCTCCCAACTCCTCGTTCCCACAAACTATAGGACAGGGGTGCGGAAATGCTGGGGGTGCGTGGGGGGGGGGGGGGTTACACAATTTCCATTTCTCCCCTCCCCCCAAACCCCCCACCCCCTACTCCCAACACCTTTCAGGTATAATAATAATAAATGTACACACAGAGGTAGACACGACTCCCAGACTTTATATATATATATATATATATATATATATATATATATATGTGTGTGTATATATATATAAGCACTCCAGAAGAAAAAAAAGAAAATTGAAATACAAAAGCCAGCGTGGATAAAACGAGACAACAAGCACAGCGAAAACGAGAACACGACAAACACGAGGAACAACGGCGACAGAAACGACAACGAACAGATACCGAATTTAAAAGATATTGTGAATGGATACGAAACGGAGGGGCAAGAGGACTGACAGCAAAAAAAAGAGACATTAGACAAAATGGAAAGATTAATTATGGCGGGGCACACTCACGAAGAAGCAATAGAGGCAGTTAAGCTTTAAAATATAACACTGTTTTTTTTTTTTTTTTTTTTTTTTTTTTTTTTTTTTTTTTTTTTTTTTGTATATGTACCCCGCGGGGCATACCTTTTTTTGAAGGTTTTGAGCCTTTTAAGGTTGTTTTTTTGTTTGTGTATCCCCGCGACCCCTTTTTAGGGGGATTTACGCCGTTCAACCCCGTTTCCACGATTGTATATATATATATACATACATATATATTTATATATACCGTAAGAAAGGTTTAATATGAGAAATTAGAGAAAAAGATGAATAAGAAGAACTAAGTTCATGCGATCTGCCCCAAGGGAGCAGAGGCGAGAGAGAAAGATAGAAGAGCAGATGAATCATTTGTTGTTGTTGTTGTTGTTGTTGTTGTTGATTGGTGTGTGTATGCGCGGCGCGTTTGCACTTGTATGTTTTATGATTTTTGTTTGTGTTTTAGTAAGTATGCCATTTGTGCTTTTTTAAAGAGTTTGATTATTATCTCTCTCTCTCTCTCTCTCTCACACACACACACACATACACACATACACATTTTGTATACACGTGCTTCTAGCAAATAGAGAATAGACGATAAATCACATGCGTTATAGCCAAAACTATTTCTCCTGTACCTTTTTTTGGAGTGTCGAAAGGGGTGATAATTGTTTGAGAAAGATTTGCCGGTTTGAGATATATCATGGCCTTTGATGCCAAAATCAAAGATTTATATCCATGTGCATGCAGATATAATGGATAGAAAAGATTTTGAGTCTATCAAGTATGGCGCTATGAGTGCACTCGCGTCTTATCTGCGCTATAAGTGCACTTGTCGTCTTCCCTGTTTGAGCAGATTCTGTTGTTTCTTGGCGATGCTGCTGCCGGCTTCGACTTCGCCCTTCGAGCTCAGCTCGCTGGAGGAGGGGTGGGTGGAGGAACAGGCGGCGTGGTTCGGCCAGATCAAAGAGCCCCGCGCGCAGACCGGTCAGCAATTGCCGCTCGGCCATGCTGCATGCAGGAGCTAGTCGGATACGCCGATCTCAGCACTTGCATTCACAGAAAGCCTTTCACGTATTTCCGTGTACGTGCCGAGCATTCCTGTGTGTTGATATATTTTAGCCCATTTGTATTTGTGTTCATTTGTGTACGTAGAAGGTGAATCTTTATGTCTTGCTACTTGCGGGTATCACAGACCCAATCCATATTTACCAAACTCCAATAGTATCCTAACAATACTTGGCGGCCATGTCACCAACTGCTGCTTCGGTCTCACCCTTGCTGTGCTGTTCGGTTCATTAGCAGCGCGGCGGCCCGGGCCCAGGCTGAGCGCGGTGCTGCTGGCCTTGCTGCTCTGTGCCCTGACGGCGTTGGTGGGGCGCCTGCTCTTCCTGGCCTCCCAGCACGGCGCACCGAGTCGCCTGCACACTGCCGGTAAACAGGGGGAGGGGATGGACATAGACACATGCTTCATGCGAAGCTGGAAACGCCAGCCACGCAGGATGCACGCTGTAGTGCTCACATCCTTCCTCTGAGATTATAAGAATAAGCAATTATTGAAATATGTGCGTGCATGTTAAAGCAGAAAGGCAAACTTTCGCATGTATGTGCGTCCATGTTACGATGGCGCTTTCTCGTGAAGTGTGCATGCATACACACACACACGCACAATCACACACATATATATATATATATATGTATATATATATATATATAAAAGCTTATATATATAAGTGGTTCAAAAGTTTCGGGCCATACATTCAACCCTGCTTCCCCTGAGCTAGCGCTGGTTATATGCACATTAAGGACAGCACGCACAGATGCGTATCCCTCAACTACACCTCCCCACTCGCTCTGCCTGGCGAGAATTTAGAAAAGTCGGAAAAATCTCAAAAAAACTGGGTTCCAATTGAGGTCAATTTTCGAACTTTTCTAAATTCTCTCCAGCAAAAGCGGGTGGGGAGTTGTAATTCATGACAGCACATCTGTGCCATGCATGCTGTACATATCAGCTGCACCACAGGCTGTAGCGCTTGCTGATGGGAAAATAAGGTGGAAGTATGTATGTATTCCACCGGTCCGACAAAGGACCGCCCTGAGGGACCAGGAGACTATCTTTCCCTGAGCAAGCGCTGCGACATATGGCGCACCTTATATGCACCCGAATTCAAGCGCCGGCTGCTCAAGATCTGGCCAGAGGTGAACGTGAAACTGGTGCAGAAATATGCTCCCGGGATGAGAGACAGACTGATCACTGTCATCAGCACTGGGGGAGAGTGGGCTGACTAGCTGCATCCTGTGGAAGCTCATGACCGCAGCACCCCAACACTGCAGCGGCAAGAGAGCTTTGCACTAATCGTCGAAGAAGGCAGTAATTACAAGTAAAATCCTACAGTCCCAAGGTGACCTTGATTGGACCCGATTTTTTGAGACTTTTCCAACTGTTCTAAATTCTCGCCAGGGAGAGGGAGTGGGGAGGGGTGGTTGAGGGATACACATCTGTACATGTTGTACTAGCTGTGCATATAGCCTTATAGCCTGGGCCACAGGCTGCAGCGCTTGCTCAGGGAAAGAGAGGGGTGAATGTATGGCCAGAAACTTTTGAACCACCTGTTATATATATATATATATATATATATATATATATATTTGTATATATATATGCATGTGTGTGTATGTGTGCATGTTGTGTAAGATGCCGAGTACTTCACCGACAGGGGCGACAGGCGCGACAGGAAGGTCTGGCCTGGCTACCAGTCTATGCCCGCTCCAGAGCAAGCAAGCAAGCAAGCAGTGTGTTTGTGTTGCTAGCATCCCTGTCTGGCTGGCTGGTTGCTGTCTGGCAGGACCACAAGGACGGCAACGACGTGTGCTCGGCGCTGGAGGTGGCTTCGCTGATGAGCACCTTGCAGGACTTGGACCAGCTGGGGCGAGACAATCAAGGCAACCGCGCCACAGGCACCTCGGTCGCCACTGCACGCCACTTGCTGCATGCTGCCCGCCACTTGCTGCATGCTGCCCGCCACGTGCTGCGTGCTGCCCGCCACTTGCTGCATGCTGCCTGCCTTCTCCTGACCCATACGTGTCTCTTTATGCATGTACATCACGTTAGAAGATATAAAATGGATGCTGTCTGTCTCTCGCTTGGTGTACGTAAAAGTATAAACATCACGTAAAAGATATACATACATATACGTTTGCATGCATCTGTAAATATATGTATGTATGTTTTGTGCCAGCCTGTACGCTTTTGCATATACACATGCATATTTACTTTATGTGTATGCGTGTCCGTATTCTTAAATGAAAGTTCTGTATGAAGATATTCCTTTTGCCTGTAAGAGGCGATAAACGCAGGAGCCCTGCAGTGGGCAGGCGGGTGGTGTGTGTGTGTGTGTGTGTGTGTGTGGCATGGCTGCGTGCTGTGCGGCGCAGGCCTATGTATGTATGATGTATGTATGTATGTATGTATGTAGGGCTACAGCGCGTCGGTGCAGTATGTGCTGGAGCGTCTGCAGGGCACGCGCTACACACCCGTGCTGCAAACCTTCCCCGGTCACAACATGAGAAGTTCCTTGTCCTTAACCACAATGAGCAATTATTTCAAACTCTTCGTTCTCAGCCAGTTCTGATCTTGAGGGCGTGTGTAGCGGCTCGTTTGAAAGCTCTCATCAAGAGCTTTCTAATGAGCCATAACACAGGCTGTAGATGCAAATATTGACTGAGATCGAAGCGCTCGAAGTCATTGTTCGTTGTGCTTAAGAAATAGGAACTTCTCATACATAAAAACACTCGTGTATATACGTATTTAATTATTTATATAACACATTATGTATGAGATATTCTTTTATGATGTATTGCATGTGTGCAGTGACGTTGTGGCGACTCTTGTCGGCGCCTGCTTTGGCATACATGATAGACGGCGTCACGGCGCAGGCCATGTACGGCGCTGATCAAGGTGGGCTCTTCACCGTGCGCTCCTTGCACGTGCCACACTGCGCCCTTGGTCCCGGGCCATGATGCTTGTGTGGCGCTCTGTGTGTGCTGTGCGCAGATTTCTTGGTGTTAGGCTACAGTGGCTCAACTCCCGCGCGAGGCCTGGTAGACAGTCTGACAGAGGAACACGCGAGAGTTTGGCACAGCCGTGCCTCGGGGAGGGGGGGGGGGGAAGGGTCGCCGTCCAGCTGGAAGTGCTGAGCAGGCAGCGGAGAAGCGATCTATGCTCTCTGTGGCTGTGCAGGTGGGCGTTCCCAGGTTGCCTACGGGCAGCGATCTGGTCTGTATGCGTGGGTGTGTGTGCGCGCGTGTGTACGTGTGTGTGTGTGTGTGAGAGAGAGAGAGAGAGAGAGATTCGCCCCCCCCCCCCCCCCGGGGGGGGGGGTGTGTGGTTAGCGTGCAAATTCTTGGTTATCTGTGTGCAATTCTGAGCGCGCCATGTAGCACGTGGTCTGCGTGCTGTTGGTTGGTGTTGGCACGGCCAGGGTTGCTCGATGGAAGACTACGCGGGCTGGCCTGTTGGCAGGTCCGTGCATTTGCCCCCCCCCCCCCCCCCCCCCCCCCCCCCCGCACGCGCTGCAGAGCTCTGGCGTGTGCTTGTGCATCGGCTTGCTAAGCGCCTTGGCTATTGCTGCAGAGCTCTCGCGTGTGCTTGTGCATTCGCTGGCTAAGCGCCTTGGCCACTCGCGGGCCCACCCGGCCTTGTGTGCTGCTTGAACCAGACGTGCTGCCCCCTCGTCGCTGTCACCCTCTCTCTCTCTCTCTCTCTCTCTCTCCCTCTCTCTCTCTCTCTCTCTCTCTCTCTCTCTCTCTCTCTGCGATAGTATGGCGCTCGTGGGGCGTGGTAGCTGCACCTTCACTCAGAAGGCCAACGTAAGCGACAGCAGGGATGTGCAGAGAGCAAGCTAAGCGTGCCTTGGCTGGCTGCTGCAGGTGGCTAAAGAGGCGGGCGCGATCGCCGTGCTCATCTACAACAACGTGCCCGGCATGGTCATCGATGCCAGCTTGTCCGCCTCCAACCCAAACTTCGGTAGTGTGCCCTCGTTGTAGTCGTCTCTGTCGCTGTGCTCAAGCAAAGCTAGTTGTATCAAAACATGTCAGGTGTGCCTGCGTTATCGCTGTCGAAGCAGCTGGGCGAGTTGTTAGCGGCGGCGCTCGGGTCGGGCCAAGACGTGCAGCTCGACGTCAAGGTGCTGGCCGAGCTCTACCAGGTGCGACCACTTTGCTTCAATTTCTTCTTCTTGCTCTTTGACACATTTGCCTTTTTTTTTTTTTTTTTTTTTTTTTTTTTTTTTTTTTTTTTTTTTTTTTTTTTTTTTTTTTTTTTTTGGTTTTTGTCTCATTCTCTTTCTGTGGCTTCTTATTGCTTCCCATGCTCTTTATCACTGTTTGGTTTGGCCTTTTCTGTCTGCCAATGCTCTTTTTGCCTTGACATGTTTGTTACCCCTGACTGGTCCATTGAGCTGCGCGCGTTGCCGGTTTCCGACCTCTGTCGTGCTTGCCGTTGCTATAATTACACATGCTACTGCTGTTGATGTTGTCCTGTGCTTGGGTTTCTCGCCATGGCTGCGTGGCGCGCTGTGGCAGGTGGACACCACCAACATCCTTGTGGACACACTGGACGGGGACCCAGACCAGACCATTGTGCTGGGCGCGCACCTCGATTCCGTACACTTCACACCACACCCAGTGTGCGCTTTGCCGCCATTTTCAATGTCCAGTGTATAGATGCTGTGGGTGGTCCAGGCTTTAGAGGATGATGTGCTGGCCTATGTGGCTCGGGTAGGTGACGGCAGGCATTGGCATCAACGACGACGGCAGCGGTTCCGCGACCGTGCTCGAAATAGCTCTGCTCATGGACAAACTCAAGGTACGCAACTCGCTCCTCGTGAGAAATACCACGCATCGGGACCGACAAGTGCTTGCTGTGCCCTCTCTTTCTCTCCCCCTCCCTCCCTCCCTCCCTCCCTCCCTCTCTCCCTCTCTCTCTCTCTCTCTCTCTCTCTCTCTCTCTCTCTCTCTCTCTCTCTCTCTCTCTCTCTCTGACTCCCTCCCTCCCTCCCTCTCCCTCTCTCTCTCTCTCTCTCTCTCTCTCTCTCTCTCTCTCTCTCTCTCTCTCTCTCTCTCTCTCTCTCTCTCTGCTCGGCTGGCGCTGCGCATGCAGGTCAAGCCTCGCAACCGCGTGCGGTTCGCGTGGTGGGCGGCGGAGGAGCTCGGTCTGCTGGGCTCGCTGTACTACCTCTCCAGCCTACCCCGCGCCGAGGTCCGTGCCACGCGCCTGCGCCCCCTAGTAGCTGTGGCCGGATGCTGCGTGGCCATGGCTTGCAACGCGGCGTACGGTGCAGCTGGCTCGAAACAAAAGTGTTTCAGTGCTAAGACAATCGGTCGTGTTTGTCTGAGCATGGGTCCCACGACGTTTTGTATATGAAGTATGTATGTGAATATACTTTACATACCTTGACATGCGTCCACATCTTTCATGGTTCTGTCTTCATGGGTGCGGCTGTGGGTAGCTGGAGCAGATCTCCTGCAACATCAACTTGGACATGTTGGCCAGGTCCTGCCGCACCCCTTACCCCTCCCGCCCTTCTCCCCTGTTGCCCCGCACGAGCTGCTGCATTCTCTATCCTTCTTTTCTCCAGCCCGCTTAATGCTTCTTCAAGAGCGACCTCGTGAGCCTTTTGGCGCTCGTGATGAGTGTGCAAAGCGAAGAGAGTGCGGGCGGGGCTGCGAAATACAGTTTGAAGAACATGAGCTTGCAAAAGGGCGAGTATGGTATCAAAAGTATGGTCTGGCTGTGTGAAGTCCAAACTACTATTTGGCAATCTATAACGGGCGGCGCGACGACCCCAAGACGCCAGGCTCCGGCATCATCCAGGTAAAGCACACGGCGCAGCCATTATGAGGCAGACAGAACGGCCACCAGTTCGCATTGGTGTGCTGTTTGCTGGTTGCTACGGTTGTTGCTGGTTGTCGTTGTTGATGGCTTTATGATTTGCGAGGTGAACTAATTGGTCTGCATGCCATTTGTTCAGGATGTCTTCGAGAAGCACTTCTTGGCCGCCGGAAACAAGGGAAAGTACTTCTTTTCGGGGCTCGGCGGCGGCTCCGACTACGCGGGTCCACAACCTTGCCATTTGCTTCTGTGTTGCTCTTCGTGTGTCGTCTGTCCGGAAGCAGCCATAACAGGAGATGCAGAAGGGGTGCGACTGTGCCAGAAGCAAGTTTGAAGGGCATGGATGGGACCGCATATCTGCTGCAATGATGCAAACCTGTGCTCATGCTTGTGCAAGATACGTGAACTGAGCCGAGTGGTGTGGTTTTTTTGGGCAGGTTTTCAGCGACTGGGCATCCCGATCGCAGGTCCAGCAAAGCGCCGCATCAGAGAGCTAAGAGACAAATTGTTGAGCTCAATAGAACAGCGCCAACGAATGAGAAAAACGGCGCGCTATTGTGAAAGCTTTCCATATAACATATCTTCTGCCCCCGCGCGCTTGTCCCAGCTTTCCTTTATGTCTCTCTCATACGTCTATGTTTATGTTGATGGATGGTTGGCTGAATGGTTGCATGCTGGTGGGTGGTGGGCAGGCCTCTTCTCGGGCGCCAACGGGGTCAAGACGCCAGAGCAAGCTGCCGGTCTCTAGCTGCACCTTACCGCTTGATGCACACTGTGTCGGCGTACCACTTGTGACCTGTTATGTCGACTGTGTGAGGGCTAAGGTGCGGCTGTTTGGTCTGCACGGCGACGATGTGTGTGTGTGTGTGTGTGTGTGTGTGTGCAGCGAATGGCGGAACGGCCGGCCAGCCCTATGATGGTCCTGCCTCGTCGCCGCCGCGCGGCCATAGAAGAGCAGAGCATAGCAAGCAGCCAACGACACAGATAAATGACAGACAGGCCGCAGCGACAGTAGTTATGATGTGCTGTGTGTGTGTGTGTGTGTGTGTGTGTGTGTGCGCGCAGTGTGCTATCATCAGCCATGTGATGGCTTCTCGAACGCGAACCCAGAGGTGAGAATGCAATACTAATGAATGCATTACAGAAAGGAGAAAGGGAGGAATATTGTTTTACGGTGTCGCCTGCAAGCGCAGGGCCAATAGTAGACACGAATAGGAGAGTATGTCTGCATAGCGTTTTCTGTACGTGCGCAGGGCTATGCGGTGCTGGCTAAAGCGGCAGCCTGCGTTACTGAGGTCTGACCCTTCTGTGTTACTTGGTCTTGCTTGATTTCTTCACCAGACCTCTTTCTTTCTTTCTTTCTTCCTTCCTTTCTTTTTTTCTTTCATGTCTCTTTGTTGTTGTTGTTGTTTTCTTTCTTTTCTGTCTTTTTCTTTTTTTAACCCCCCTTCAAATATATTTATTTATTTATTTATTTATTTATTCATTTATTTATTTATTTATTTATTTATTTATTTACTTTCCGCTTACTTTCTCATTTATTTATTTATTTATTTATTTATTTATTTATTTACTTATTTACTTATTTACTATTTACTTATTTATCTATTTATTTATCTATTTATTTATTTATTTATTTATTTATTTATTTACTTATTTATTTACTTACTTACTTTCTCATTTATTTATTTATTTATCCATTTATTTACCCATTTATTTATCCATTTATTTATCCATTTATTTATTTATTTATTCAACTATTGATTGTCAGGAACTATCGCAAAAGAAGAAGCTCAATAACTTCTTGATGTATAATCCTTCAACCCTTCCTGATTTCACGTCGTCCGATCTGCAAGCCGTCAGCGACGCGTTCCAGGACAGCGACAAGTGCGGCGGCGGCTAGAGTCAGACGCAGGCAGAGCAACGAAGCAGTTATGCTACAAGTTGTGTGACGGTCCAATGAAGGACGGGCTCTTCAACTTTACGGCAGAGGGTTGTCAAGCCGCATTCAAGTATATTTACGACACAACAATAATTGATAGTATTATTAATTAGTGTTCATACACCAGGAAAAATTGTTACAAACTAGCTAGATGCAATGAACTTACTTGCTTTATACCAGAATCACTCTCAGCCTCTAAAAACAAATGACTCACAAGTTCACTGCAACTTTGTATCTTTTTGCCATTAGCAATTGAAGACATATGTTTTTAACCCTTACTCCGGCTTCCACATATGTGGATCAAGATCCGACGCACATTTGTGGATCTGTGATTTTTTTCCTGTTTTGAACCCACATTTGTGGATTTTGATAGTTGTCACGTAGTAATAATGGCTCGGAATATTATTAAATTGATTCCGGTTGAAGCTAACCATCACAAAAAAACCGTTACTCAACATGTAACTAACAAAACCTTCACAATCGGGGTGATAGTGGCTGACTCTTAGATTTTTCAGACCTAACCAAACAATAAAATTTATAACACTGGCAAACAAAAGTGACTTGCCTGTTTGGTTATAAAATTACGACAATCACTGCAGTAAGCTCACCTATGCTCGCGGGTTCAATTTAGGAGATGATGTATCTTTACCGTCGTGTATATATTAAATACTACGTGACAACGTGAAAACAACAGTGACTCGCCGCCCTGACTCGAAATCCAGATAAACTTCAACTGCACATGATTCAATTTCAAGTTGTTGACTCTCAATCACTAACTGCGCATCATAAGTGAAGTTCGACTGCGGTATGTGACTCATGATCATGATATATTGCTGTTGACATTCACTCGGAGACAACAACAAAAATTAGTTTTTCATTTTTGTGTCAGATTTTCATTTTTGTGACAGTTTTTCATTTTTGTGACAAATTCAAATTTTCAAATTTAACTGTAACATTTCGCGAAAATTTACGATATTTTGCGGACGAATATAGCAGTTAATTTGAAAAATTCAAATTTTCACCCAAAATCAAAATTCCAACCAAAACTGAAATTCCAACCAAAACAGAAAAATCAATTTTTTTTGTTGTCTTGAATGTCAACAGCAATATAACAAATTTTATCCGCATGCCGGGCCCTTAGCAGCTACGTAGTACCGGTAACAGCTGAATAATTACTCCGAGTGTGGCCCGGGCGTGCCGCGCCTGACTGTTGGAGTCACTGATGATGAGACAGCTCAGACTGCCCGGCACCGTGACAGTCACAGTGCCACCGTTAATAATGACTAGTATGACACTGAGTCAGAACTGCAGCTGTTCAAGTCACAGTGCTCATGGCCTGAGGGCCTAGACTCACTGCCACTAGCAGTGAGTCACAGTCACGGGCACGGTAGGACGGTATCATTGCTGCGAACGTTCAGATTGCAAAGTCAACCATAGAATTTGATCGGAATCACGTGTATAAATATGCATTCAAGTTGCAAGTGCTATGTTACTAAGTTCTTTGAATTGATACGGTGACAAAACACCGCGAAGAATTTATTGAAGAATCTGAATCCTTGATACTCATAGGGATGAGTGACAATGTTAAAACTTGATATAGAATGTATATATTCATGTTGATATATCCTGCAGAACGAGTCTATCTATCTATCTATATATCTATCTATCTATATATCTATCTATCTATATATCTATCTATCTTGGTACTAGGGAGCTTTGGTATCGCCTGTATCAGTCCCTTCCGTGCAAACATCACGGCTTAGCTGGGCATCGGGTTAATACTTTACCCACAGACTTCCTTGGTTGACGAAATCAGAAGCTCCTTTTTTCTGACATTAGTCGATATCTCATCAGTTGATCTCATCACTTACTCCACGGAGCGAACCAAGGCCACTTGAGGTGTC
>WBZZ01001153.1:57500-60000 GCA_019918135.1 Paulinella micropora | reverse complement strand
CTTGGACCCCATCAAGCTCAAGAAAATGGAGTAAAAAGGCAAAAAGGAAGAAAGAGGAGTAAAAGGCAAAAGGGGAGAAAGAGGAGTAAAAGGCTAAAAGAAAAACCAGAACATCCTTGCAGGAAAGCCGAACGCCATCCTTATCGTCCATTGTGCAATCGAACTGTCTGATGTGTTTCCAGTCAAGACAAATTTTTGCAAAATTTCCTGTATTTTACGGTCGGGCCGCCCGGCCAGACTAGAGAATGCCTTAAGTTATTACCGGTATGCGTATATCTATTTTTCACTCTTTTATTTTATTCGTACGCTTCCCACCATCTCGAGTAGACATAGGCAGACAGAAAAATAGATGGACAGACACACAAACCCAAACATACCCAAACACACACAGACACACACACACACATAAATTACGCATCTATATAGTTTTTACAATATTACATACATATACATACTGCAACGGTGGCATACCCGGAACACAAAGCTTTGTGAGTGTATGCTGCTGTAGTATAATTTTGTGTTAAAAGGTTCGATTTCGAAATTATTCGAAGTTCTTTTTAAGCTGAATATAATTTTTGTAAAATTATTGCGTAGTTGATGTATTATAGTAGGTACACTTCAGTGACGTTCGAGTACCGGTAGTGTTAATGCATGCATCGCCATTACTTTTCGATGCATGCATTGAAATTTCAATGCATTTGCATTGAAATCTCAATTCATGCATTGGACATGTGCATTGAAATTTCAATGCATGCATTGGACGTGTGCATTGAAATTTCAATGCATGCATTAAGAATAATTCAATGCATGCATTGATATTTCCATGCATGTATTAGTATTGAAAACAATTCAATGCATGCATCGATATTTAAATGCATGATGCATTGAGATTTTAATGCATGCATTGAGATTTCAATGCATCATGCATTGAAATTTCAATGCACCATGCATTGAAATTTCAAAGCATTGAATTTTTTTTCGATGCATGCATTGAAAATCACTTCAATACACTAGATGCATGCATTGAAATCGCTTACTCCGGACTCCGGCATCTTTAATAAACCCCCCAGGGTGTCGACTAGGCCTGTGAGGGAGGATGCATTGAAAAAAATCTGATGCATTGCCAACAACGATGCATGCATTGAATTTTCAATGCAGTGCATTGAAACATTTTCTATGCAGCGCATTGAAACTTCAATGCAGCACTGCATTGAACAATTTCTAATGCATGCATTGAAAAATTTTCAATACATGCATTGAAAATTTTTCAAATTGCATGTAAAAAATTTTCAATGCATGTATTGAAATTTTTTTAATCAGTTAATGCAGTACATTGAACCTATACTGGATCATAGTGGAATTAAAATATTCATCCGAATCCGCGCGCGCGCATTGGTGAATGCTCTAGCAAGATGACGGAAGCGGGTCGGAGTATGGTAAACGGTTGTCTACTAGTTCAAGCAATGTGTATCGGTTTTACTTAACTGATGAAAACGACCAACCAATTAACCTCAACGGTTTGGGTATCGTAATGACATTGTTGATTTACCGCGAGACGAATTATTTTAATTTATTTACATCATTTTTTAATTTGTTAAAAATGAAAGGGTAAACCCTTTCAAACCCAATACTCTAGCGGTCTAGATGCTCTGGATGATTCAAAGTTCCCAGCTTCCTCTTGCATATCCTTGATAGCAGCTTGAAGTATGTGATGCAGGACTCCTCGAGCTCGAGCTATGCCTAGTCAGCTTGCGTTAGAATTGAATTCCTTCAATAAAATTGGCTCGAATTTATCCGATTTTTACGAGCAGCTTCTTACCTCGACCTCAGCGAGCCATAGGTGCTGGTTTTTCAAGCTTGGGTAGGATGTTACAAACAGAATGATTTTCTATAAATAAGCATGTGAACCCGTCCTGAATCTTTAGTTCGCCTTCTTCTGGTTGTTGAGACTTTTTTGCTCTCACCCTACGAAAGGCAAGTGTTCTTCATGAAATAAATTTGTTGTGGAAACATGTATTTGGGTGTTTTTGTGCGCGGATGCACGTATGAATATTTATGTGTGCATGATGTTTATTTATGATAGTTTATGATGTTCTGCATGCTGGGCGTAACTTCGTATGTCTACTGTATCAGTGCTGTCAAATGCTGGATGTAACTCTTTCGTGGTGAATAATGCTTGGATGCTGCGGCATATGGTTTGAGTGATGTGAATGCTGGGTGTTGATCGTGCTTTAGCCTGCTCCTTGACCAGGCTTCTATGTTTTTCTAGTGTGACTATCGTTTCGTTCTTTTGACACTTTTGTTTTCTCCTTGGTTTTCCAATGCTATTCTTGTCTTTGGCAGGCGTGTATGAACTTGATGCACCAATGAAGAGAAGAACTGCTTTGAGTGGTCTCCTTGCCATAACAGCCTTCTGCGCCTTTGAAGGTACACTGTCTGTCTGTCTGTCTGTCTGTTAGTTTGTCTGTGTGTGTGTGTGTGTGTCTGTCCGTCTGTCTTT
>WBZZ01001153.1:30000-32500 GCA_019918135.1 Paulinella micropora | reverse complement strand
AGCGCTTGAAGTCATTGTTCATTGTAGTTAAGAACTAGGAACTTCCCATTTCGGGCGCGATTGAAACAACCAGAAAAAAGAGAGACCAAAACGTGGCCAGATATCCGGGGAACCACCCACAAAAACCGTCAATGTTTTTCCCGTGAAAGTATTTATGTTTTATGAATTTCTGTCAAGCAACCATTTCGGGCACGATATAGGCGATGTTTCCACAAGCGATGCGCAGCTGGTCGTTAGGACATGCGAACTGCGAAAGTCCGAAGTCGGTCAGCAGCAAAAAGAGACCAAAATGTGGATAGATTTCCGGGGAACCACCGCAAAAACCGTGAATTTTTTTGCCGCTTTTTTTTTTGTTTTTTTTTTTTTGTTTTTTTCTTGTATGAAAGTTATTTTTATGTATGAATTTCTGTCAAGCAACCATTTCGGGCGCGATGTAGGCGATGGTTCCACAAGCGATGCGCAGCTGGTCGTTAGGACATGCGAACTGCGAAAGTCCGAAGTCGGTTAGGAGCACGTGCATATATCGGTTGGGGTCCGTGCCGTGCTCGTGGATGTGTGAGTCGAGGATAGGGACGAGGTCCATGTTGCTCACACCGCTCTCGGGGGGGGGATCGCCTTAAGGAAGGAAGGGAGAGAGGGAGGGAGGGAGAAGAAGAGGGGGAGAGGGAGGGAGAGAGAGAGAGAGAGAGAGAGAGAGAGAGAGAGAGAGAGAGAGAGAGGGACAGGGACACATACACATACACATACACATACACGTACACGTACACGTACGTACACGTACACGTACACGTACACGTACACGTACACGTACACGTACAAATGCACATACACATACTCATACACATACACATACACATACACATACACGTACACGTACACGTGTACGCACACGTACACGTACACGTACACATACACATACACATACACACATACACATACACACATACACATACACGTACACGTACACGCACACGTACACGCACACGTACACGTACACGTACACGTGCACGTACACGTACACGTACACGTACACATACACATAGAGATACACATACACATACACACGTACACATATACACAAACACATACACATACACATACACATACACATACACATACACATACCCATACCCATACATACACATACACATACACATACCCATACATACACATACACATACACATACACATACATATACATATACACATACACATACACATACACATGCACATACACATACACATACACATACACATACACATACACAAGGTCCACATTGCTGACATATGTATGTATGTATGTATGTATGTATATATGTCTGTATGTATGTACCGCTGTCGGGGGGCAGGCCATCCATACGTACATACATACATACATACATACACACATACATACATACATACATACAACATACATACATAGGCGATGATGTACGTATGTATGTATGTATGTATGTGAAAGGACGCAGGCCAAATGAATAGCATGAAAACAAATTTAGGGTGGGGGGGGGGGGGGTGGAAGGGGGGGGGGGGGAGAGGGATTTCACACAGGTAATCGGTAGTGTGAAAATTCATTACAGTGTCATAACATTCTATTACATGATTATGACACAACATATCTCAAGGACGAGTGCAAAATTTCGGCCAGGACATATTTCGGCCAGTGATTTTTCACCGCAGAATACGTTGTTTTTGTACAAAACTTTGGGTGGCCGGACTTCTTCCCTGTCTTTTCACCGCAAAATACGTTTTGTGTGTGTGTGTGTGTGTGTGTGCCAAAATTTGAGGTGGCCGAAATTTCTTCACTTTCCCTTAGCCGACCTAAAAGGATGCTCTCTGGCTATCTATCCTTCTCGGTGCACCACCTCATAATGTGGTTAGCTGACCGTGAAAACCACATCTCCGGCTCGCCAAAAATTTCCACGTGTTTTACGGGCTCGCCGGCCCGGCCCGGCCCGGCGAGCCCGTAAAAACACGTGGAAATTTCGTCTAAACGCACACAGAATAGAATAATCCTAGCTGACCCAGAAGGATGTTCTCTGGCTTGATGTCTCGATGCACGATGCCACGCCCATGCAGGTAGGCCAAAGCTGACACCAGATCCCTACGCCAAAAAAAAAAAAAAAAAGCAAAATAGCAGAACAAAATCGACCATATCAGAAGAAGGGGGAGGTATTTTTCCACTAATTTGGTAAGTTTCCCGGGGAATCACGGCAAATCGACCATATCAGAAAAGGGGGAGATATTTTTCCACTAATTTGGTAAGTTTCCCGGGGAATCACGGGAAAATCCCGTGAAAAGTGGTTGAAGTGGCTACGGCAAGGAGCTGCTGGTGGCTGGTGGGCGGGTAATAGGTAGGTAGGTAGGTAGAGTAGATTGATTGATTGATTGATTGATTGATTGATTGATGGATTGATTGATTGATTGATGGATTGATGGATTGATTGATTGGTGGATTGACTGATGGATTGATGGATTTATTGCTTGCTTGCTTGCTTGG
>WBZZ01001152.1:40000-57371 GCA_019918135.1 Paulinella micropora | reverse complement strand
GGGGAGAAGAAAAGGGAGGAGGGGGGGGGTGTCCCCCTCCCACTCCCTCTCGTGCCTTTTTGGTGCCTCCTGCGCTTCACATATACATCACACCCTTGTGGCGCACCTCCCCCCCTCCCCGCGCACACACCTCCCTCCCTCCCCCCCCCCTCCCCCCACAACACCCCCGCGATCCTCGCCTATCCCTGCCCTTCTCCCTCTCTCCGTCCCCAGCGCCGCCCCCTCTACCTCTCCTCTCCCTAGGAATAAAAGAGTTCAGAGGAGGCCAGCTGCCCATTCTGAAGGAGAAGGGGGGGGGAGCGCCCCCCTCCCCCCCTTGCCTCTTTTTGGAGGCGTGGTTGTGGAAAGCCAAGGCCAATGTGTCATTTTTCTTGTTTTATTCTTTAAGCAGGACCCAAAAGAAAGGACAATAAAGGAGATGGACACAGAACCCTTACCTGTCAGACTGTTGCGAACGCAAATCAGTCGTCTCCAGGCGGAAGTGGAGGCTAGCCGTCTCGAGCTGAAAATCTGTGACTCGACGTCTAGAGTTTTGATGCAAGAAATGTCCAATCTTCGCCGGAGGATTGGGAGCTCAGAGTCTTCACTGAGTGTTTTGGGGACAGAGTCCGAATCGCTGGCTCGGAAATTGAAATTGACCGAACAGCCAGTAGCTTCTCGTTTGCGACATGAAACCCCCGCCAAGGCCACAAAAGCCGGGGAAGCCTGTTCGCCTGCGCCATCCTCTCCGGCTGCAAAAGAGACGGGAATATTCTTAGAACAATCCGAGCCCAGAAATGCAGACCCGCTCCTTTGTGTAACATGCGTGGACAAGGTATCGAAAAGCCTCGTCAGTTGTTGAAAGTCTTCCGTTGGTTGGTAAAGCGCTAATGGGTCATACACTTCAACACTCCTGTCTTTATCTAGACTTACCCATATAGCAATCCAATGAGACCCCGCTTGTTTGTGATTATCTAAATTCATAATAAATCCGTATCGCTTTCTGCTTCCGGGCTTCAATGTGTAGATTTCATCACTGGCTATTGCTCCGAGATACCATCCATATTTTTTCATTATGTCGTCTATTTCATTAGTCATTAGTCCCCTCCCTTCTCCTTCCTGTGTGGGTTCCTCTGGCTCTGGTGTCTCCGCGATGAGTGGCTTTGCCACGATGTTCTGCTCCGCAGAACTTGTTCTCGGGGGTATGGTTGTATCCGCATCACTCGGTGGCATGGTTTTGTCTGGCGGTGTAGTCGTATCTGTTGCCGGCTCTGGTGGCGGGGGTATGGTAGGGGGTGGAACCCCCTCCAGTGGCATTCCCTCGTCAATATTCAAATCTGTTGAAACTCGTTTATCTAAATTGGGATCGGAAGTCATTTTGTTAGTTAGAGTATTTACAAAATCATGTTTGTTCATTGTGTGTTTCCAATCTTTGCGGGCTAAATATTTTTTTATTTTCGCAATTGAAAATACCTTATCAATTAATTCTTCTAATGTCTTCGCTCCACTACCTTTTTGCTCATTAATACCCATATACTCTTCATATCTAGCATAATCCGCCAATTTTCTTTTTACATTTTCCTTTTCATTTCCAACATCAATATTAAACCTTTTAATCATGTCAATAATCCACTTTGAAGTGTCTTTGTAATTTAATTTTTTATGTCCATCATTATCTAGTCTCTTTTTTAAAGCCTGTGCTAACTCTTTTATAGTAATGTTTGGGTGATAAGTTTTTGAAAATGCTGATATTAAAAATTGATTAATTTGTAAATGTTCAAAATGCTTACCCTTTTCTTCTGCCTTCTTTTCTTCCTTTTCAAGTTTTTCTTTATACTCTTCTGCTAACTTTTTCTGTTCCTCTAAAGATGTAGCTGTGGCTATAGCCGTCTGAATATCTTGACTGGCTTTTTGTAAGTCTTTACGACTCATCTTTTTTATGAACTTATCTGTATATCCTGCTAATTTCAGTGTTTTAATATCTTTCTGCTTTTGCTTTTTTTCTTCCTCATATTGCTCTTTCGTTTTCAATGGTGCTTCATCTCCTAAATTAGGTAATGGCGGTGCTTGTGGTGGTGCTCCAAATGGCGGTGCTTGTTGTGGTGCTCCAAATTGTGGCGGTGCTTGTGGCTGTCCATATTGCGGTGGCATAATATATTGATATTGCGGTGGCGGTGGTAATGCTTGTATCCTATTTTTTCTATCTTCTTCATATTTTACATCATCTATGAGTTTTTGCTCCCTTCTTAGTTCTCTGTCTTTTTGTTCTTGTCGTTCCTTGATATCGGATAGTTCATTGCGGTGTATCCTTGCTAACTCATCCTGCCTTTCCTTGGCATCTGCTATGTCTTTTCTTTCTTGCCTCTTCTTTTCTTCTTCCATCTCATCCCTCTTCTTCTTTTCCTTTTCTTCCTCGTCATGTATTAACTCATATTTCTTTTGTAAGTTGCTTTGTATCTGGTTTCTGTTCTCGTGTTCAAGACGATTGAAATCAGATTTGATTATTTTTTCTCTTGGTTTGCGACCCTGCCTTTGTGGCCTCGGCTTACCGATATATTTCAAAAACAACTTAACGATTTGAAGTGTGCTCATATCATTTGTTTTCTTACCAAAATTAAGATAATATTTTTTACCCTTCTGGATAATATATGGTCTCCCGCTCTTATTCCTATAAACCCGCGGGGGTCTTACCTTAGCCTTTTTCTTATTAGTCTTTTTAGCGACCATTGTATAGATAGTTTAGAATTGCGTTTCGTGCTATCGCACTCTCACTTATTCTAAACTATCGTTTTTTATTTTAGGAAAAAATAATGGTCATCGATGTTTTGTGATGACGAAGTCAGAACAAAATATCATCATTTAATGAAACTTTACAGCCCCTCCTCGTTGCTTACCATACCCCAGTCTTGATGCTACAGCACCAACACTACCAGCGTAAGGCACCCCGACACTACTTAATGCTCCCGCAGTCCTTGAGATTAACTTATTACCGCGAAGAAATTTATCAACGGCCATTGCGGTTTTTCCGACCTTTACCCAGTTAATCTTTCCTCCCTTTTGCCCACATCCCTTCTTCTTAGTTTTCTTTTTCCCTCCCTTCTGTGGCATTGATGGATTGTATCCGATGTTATATCCTGATGGTTGTGAAATTATCACTGGCGATACTGGCATATATTAGAAAGATTTTAAAAAAATAATTATATAAAAATATTATTTCAACCGATAAGCAAAAATTTTTCTTAACTCATCATCAACACTTGAAACATAAAGAAAATTAAATCTCTCCTTTGTTGCTTCGTGATACTTTTGAAGAAAGTAATCAAAACCAAAAGATAAGTCTAAGTGTTTATACACGAGTTCCATTTTGTCCTGAGACTGCCCCGGAAAGATTAACAGATAATCTAACTGCTTAATGGCTTCTGGCCGTAGGTCGTTCAAATACTGACTAGACATAATAACCTTTGATTTATAGTGTCTGTTCTTTTTTAGCAAATCACTTACGGACTTGTCTCTTAATCCACTCCCTAAATCGTCCAAAACAAAAACAACCTCTGGAGATATATATTTACTCGGCCTTTCTTTTACCTCTGCGGTGCTCTGTTTCTTTTTTTCTTCTTTTCCAAAGTATAAAAATTGTGGCTTCTCTATTTCTTCTTTGTCTTGTTTTACTTCTCCTTCGTGTTGCTCGTCATGTCTGTTCAGTTTGTCTAACTCATAATCAATAACATTTACACCATCTGATTTAAGAAAGGTATATATCGCCATCGGGTTGCCTCTGTTCTTAAAGTGCTTTACCATCGCTTTATAAATGTAGTCCTTGTGTATTGTTGAAGCAATAATGACAATACGGGTTTTTCTGTCTGTTGTCCGTTTCAGTATTTCAAAGAGTGCTGTTGTCTTACCGCTCTTCTTACGGGCAAGCAAAAATATGTTGGCATACGGCTCATTGAATAATTTATAACCTTTTGCTTTTTTATCTCCGTTTCCATCCTGCTTCACGGGCTTAACTTTGACATTGTTAATCTTTTCCATTGCTATATTCTAAGCGAGGAATTCTAGGTACACAACAATTCTTCCCGCTAAATTTCCTGTGTCAATATTTCCGCTGTCGGTTTCAAGGACTTTAAATGTATATTGTCCGTCAGTCCATCCGACGACACCCAAATTATACCCGAGATTTGAAATGTTTGCTGTGGTGCTGTCCGCAAATGTTCCAATAATTCCAATTCTGTCCATGTAAAGAATTCTGGTTTTGGTTTCGGTCTGGTCGTTCATATAGTGGATAAACTTAACATTCATTTTGGTGGGTGTGAATGACATTTGGATATTTTTATTAAATGTTTTGCTTCCTCCAGCAAAATCATTGCTTAGAAGAATAATCTTTTGGTATTTGTGCTCCGACATTGTTTATATATTGTGTAATATATTATGTTATTAATATTATTATTTATGTGGTCTGTGTTAGGACGGACGGCCTGCGACTTTTACTCACGGATAAGCGAAAAAAAGAATGAGAGTTGTGCTTATTGTATAAAGCAAGGAATAGAAAGTAAATTTAAATGTGTGTATAAGCCAATGTCAGATTGGTGTGTTAGTTTTGATGAAGCCATTCCTTTAATTTGCTCAAATGATGCTATGTGGTATAAAACTCAAGTATATGAATGTTCATTTCTTTGATATTTGAGAATTGCGCTTCGTGCTACTCACTCTCGCTTATTCTCAAACATCGTTTTTATACTTTAATGGTGGACGATGTTTTACGAAGGCACGAAGTGCATGAGTAAAATATCATTTCTTTGAGAAGGTGATGGAAGGCAAATTCCTATGAGTAAAGTCAAAATTCCGACATAAGTATTAGCAACCTCGCACGGCAAGTTCTTTTCAGATAGCCTTACGATACAAAGGGTTATAATGGAGATAATGATACCCATTTGAAATAAGTATTTAATAAGACGGCTGTCTGTCGGTCTGTTTGTTATACAACAACAATTCCAGTTATCTTCCAATTCGTGCTCTACTTTTTTTTCCTCATTCTTCAATGAAATGTCTAAAACACGATTTTTTATTTCTGGTGTTAGTTCGCCGTCTATTTCAATGACTGGCGGTGGGGGGTGTAATCTAGGAGGCATTCGTAGAAAATACGACTGCTCGGATTTCGGCTAGTTGGTTTGCTTGGTCTTGTAGTATATTCATAAGATTTTTATTTTCTTTTTCTAAATTAACTACCCTTTCTGATAATTGTTGAACGGCCTTAATTAACGGGGCAATAAACTCGGAATAACCTATACCATAACCGACATCGCCACTATTAATACATTTAACATCTTCTGGATTAACACTCACACCTTTCAATTCGTATTCTTTTCTTTGCTTTGGACACGGAACCATAATTGTTTCTTTTATAAATCCGCCAAAATCTAACATATCCATTTCTGTTAGTATTTCTTCTAATTCCTGTGCTATTAAGCCAGTCCTACATTTCTTTTTGTCATCAATCATACGATAGCAAACTAGATTTAACTTATTAATAAAATCTAAGCCTAAGCATTCCTTTATATCTTCTTTTTTTCTCCTGTCTGAATATTGAATTGGATTAGACAATACCCATAATTGTCCATCGCTCCCTCTCAAAGACATTAAAGCAGTGTTATTGCCATTTTCCCATATGAAACCTTCATTTGAGCCCGTGCTACATCTAAATCTAATAGCATAAGAAGATATACCACCTCCAACAACTCCTGTTGGTGCCGTTCCGCCGCTTAATGATTTACTTCCACCAGATTGAGACATATAAATACCCCATGATGTATTTGCTGTCTCCCACATAAATATTCCTCTCGCATTTGTCCCATCTGTTGCTCCTTGTATTCCTATCTTTGCTCCGCTGGTTAATGTTGTGGTCGTTAGCACTCCCGTGTATGTAATTCCAGCACTAGCCGTTATCAATCCTTTTGTCCATAAAGTGCCGTTTGCCCCATTCAATGACATCAATAATTGTTCGGAAGAGTTCTCCCATATAAAACCATCAGTGGAAACATTGCTCACTCTAAATCTAACGGCAAAAGAAGTGAAATCATTGCCTGCAACCGCAGACCCTCCCGCTAGACTTCTGGTATTTGCACCTCCTCCATTTGAAGCCATATAAATACCATAATTTGTATTGCCAGTGTCCCACAAAAATATTCCGCGTGTATTACCTCCATTAGTATTTCCTTGTATAACTATGCTTGAACCTCCTGTTGCTGTTAGTAGGCCACTCGCGGTTGCCGTTGTTGTTGATATACCCGCATTTGCTGTTATTAATCCGCTTGCGGTTAGTGTCGTCGTTGATACCCCCGCGGTTGAAGTAATTGTCGTTCCTGTTATTGTTCCGCCATTTGTTATGTTGTTTGAGTTCATATCTAAGGCACCATAAAACCGCATACCGCCAGCATTGTTAAAACGGACAATGTCAGACGAAGCACTTTTATTATCCGAAAGTTTTGAAATATAAAGTCCCGCCCCTTTTACATCAGATGCTACATTCGTAAATACATAACCTCGTTGGTTCGCGGTTCCACTTGTAGCGGTATTTAAAGTAAATAAGAAATACTGATAATCTCCTGATGTCTGTGAAAAGAATATGTCTCCTCCATTTTGGTTTAATATCCTCGCCCCATTATATGTTATATTTCCACCATTAGTGATAGTTTGATTATTAAAATCAGCATTGTTCGTTAAAGTTAGATATTTTATCGTAGTGCTCGCCCCGTTGAATGTTTTACTTCCTGTTATGGTTTGGTCTGTTGATAGTCCCACGAAATTAGTATCAACATAACTTTTATTCGCTCCGTCTGTTGATAATGTCGGAGTTCCAAGGTTGGCTATTTTGCTACTATTACAATCTAGCCCCGAAGCATTTACCCAACCGACTATCGTCCCGTCAATAATGAAACTTATTTTTTTTGCAGAAATTTCAAAGTCATATGTAGGTTCTCCCGTATAAAAGTGGTCGGTAGAATTCAAAAAAAAAATTAGAATGCAATATGTAATTTTATTTAATAAAAATTATACATGTTCATAAAGAAAGTGATGGAATAACAAATTACGAAAACCTCATTGAAAAATAGTCAAAACTGACTTCAAACCAATCAAATTCCCGTCGCCCACCCTTTTTTCCCAACTAATTTGCACACCCCCACCGGGAAAAACTGGCCACCTTGCCACCTGAAAAAATGGTGCTTGTGATGACCAAAAATCAGAGTCAGTTTTCATCTGTTCCCTGTATGCTCTTCAATAAATTTTTATATAATATCTTTCTATGTATGCTTATAATTAAATGTACAAAGTTTTTTACAAAAAGGTAACCTTAAGCCTGCAAACAAACCGGCCAAAGTCAGCAAAAGTAGAGCATAAGGCCCTCACTCAAATTTTTTTAATTTAAATACAAGGCCGGCACTAGTACAGAAAGTGAAGGAAATCAAAGAGACTATTTAATGAAAACATTTTGTGCAGAAAGTGCAGAAAAAATTGAAAATCTGTAAAGATCTCACAAGCGATTTTTTCAGCCTGTCTGGAGCCCAGAACAGATCACCAACAGCAGGGTTACAAAGAAAGGAGCAGGAGTTCAACATATGCAAAACAAAGACCATGTGATTGTGAATAGATTCAGCACATAACATTCGAAGAAAAGCACACACAACACATATATGAGCGATACAGGACAGATGCAAAAAAGTGCTTCAGGGAAGAAAGAACAACACATGCTGCAGATAAGTTTACAACACACCATTTTGCAGACAGCATGGGCACAACGTTTGGAAAGACTGTACAAGACCACGGGACGTGAAAGTATGCATGAGAAATACACAGAAAAAAAACACAAAACCCTCTCTAGCCATGACTTTTACCAATCTCGACCCCGCAAAAACCGTCAAATAAAAAACAATTTAGTGCTGCCTTCACTTCAAAGGCTACGAATGTCGATAGGCCTGTTTGTTTCAAATATTTTTTGGGAATTTTTCTGGCTTCCTCTCCGGTAATTGGCATGATCTTGTCAAATATTGCCACAGAAATTCAACGGGCCCGCGGCGCCAGTTTCATCTACGAGGTCTATGTGTTGACAGCGAGTGTGTGTTCAAACCACGTTGTTTCAAGCAAAAGCAAGCATGACACAAGTGTTTTCATCAGAAAACTTGAACTTTCCTGTATTTGAAATCCTTATTATCGACTTCAATTTTCATATTTCACGACATAGCAAATATGGTGTTTTTAACTGAAAAATGCTGTTTGCATGATGCACTCTGCACTCATTTTTACGCACAAGTGCACAAATGAATTCAAATGTTATGTTGAGCAATTCTGCCAGAGGGTTTTTGCAGAGAAGTACGGTATAAAACAAAAACTAAGAAAACTGAGGTCAGAAATTAGTTTGTTCACATTCAGAAAATACCATAGATCTCATTAATACCTTATATAAACTGAAAACAAAATACAGGAAAGTCAATTCCCACTAAAAACATTGAATTCTGCGCAGACAGCACCTCAAAATCTTGAATATTGAATGAGATTACTCGCTGCGAAATTTTTTATGATTCTACCGACCACTAGAACCTACATATGTGTAATATGTCGCAGTTTTCATATCCAAACTAGCAATTGACCCGATATTACTGGTAGAATTGAAAACGATAAATGTGCCCTTTGTTGTTGAATTGATTGAATTTCCCGTTATTTCAACACCACTGCTATATGTCTTAATTCCTGCTATGGTTTGGTTAGCTGTTAGTTTCACATTTTGCCCATCTAATGTATCCACATAACTTTTGTTTGCTCCGTCCGTTGTTGCTGATGGTGTGGCTAAGTTTGTTATTTTGTTGTTATTCAAAGATAGTGTAGTGCCAGATGCGGTTATAATTAAAGTATTACCCGAATATAACTCAACATACGACCCCGTTATTTGTATCGGATACCAAGTCGCTGTTGCTGTTTTTTGTGCGGCAATCATTCCTATTTTTGTATCAAAGGCTATGCCAATGCCGTCAAAAGTAGTTGGATTGGACGAACCACTTACTTCCAAAGTTGATGTAAATTTTTTATTCCCTGCTATGGTTTGGTCTCCTGTTAGTTTAACCATCGAAGTATCAAGGGTGGAAACATCAACACCATCAACCAAATTAACATTTGTTATGTTTTGACTTTTCATATCAATCCCCGCACTAGCATTTATTATGTTGCTGAATGTTTTGGTTCCTGCTATGGTTTGGTCTCCTGTTAGTTTGACGACTGCGGTATCAAGGGTGGATACATCAATACCATCAACATTACCAACATTTGTTATTGAAAATCCTCCCATATTTAAACTACCCGTCATAGCCGTTGTGCCGTCCTTTGTTAATTTTGTATCGGTATATGCTTTTGTTGAAGCATCATTGTCATAGAATGGTGCTGGAAGTCCGCTGATTGCTGTCGTGCTGTTAAAATTTAAAACATTATTTGTCAATGTCATTCCACCCCCTGTTGTTGGAGCAAAAAGTATGGACGAGCCTACAAAAGATAATGGATAGCCCGTTGCGCCACCAGCATCCGACGAATAAATAGAACCCATATTATTGTTGTAATTGAAGAATAACTTACCTGTGTTTAATGGATTTGTGTCTTTTACCCCCACATAAGTAGTAAATGTTTTATTCCCTGTTATTGTTTGGTCTCCTGTTAGTTTTACCGCAGAACTATCAAGTGCAGAAACATCAATACCATCAACATTACCGACATTTGCTATGTTAAATCCGCCCATATTTAAATCTCCAAACATCATAGCGAGACCATCCAATCTAAGAAAAGGTGAGTTTGTGTTTCTCCATTGCCCCGTGCTATAAATGAGTAGTTGGTTATCGGCTGGTGTGCCTGTTATTGTAACATCGCTGTGTGTATTAATTGAGCCGTCCGCTGACACTTTATCATTATTATCTTCGTGCTCTGATATCCAAGTATCAACATCTTTCGTATTTAATAAATTAACTCCTGTTATATTCAAATTACCGCCCATATTAATGTTGCCGAATTCATCAACATTTATTGGAAAAGTTTTATTTACCCAGTTTATTGAGTTATATGTGAGATAACTATTCATCGCTATTGGTGCTGTAATGACTACATCCGAAAGTGTATCAATTGAGCCGATTGTTGTATATCTCCATTTACCATCTACATCATTATATGTTAAGTATTGCCCGACCGTTGGAGCGGATATATTTGTGTCTATCAAATTATATAAACTTGTTTGGTGCGGATTGGAAGTATTGCTTCTGTGTTGAGTTGAGGCTTTGACTTCGTCGTTGTCCCTCACTCGTTGCTCTGTATAGTATAAATTTTTTCCTTCTTTTATGTCCGTAGTTGATTTGGTAGATAATCTTGTGTCAAATCGTAAATCCGTATAGTAGAGGTTCAAAGGGTTTTCATCTTCTGGCACTCTGTCTGTATTCAGACCGACTATGTTTGTGTTGGTTAAGTCTAAGTTAAGTATGTTTAGACTATCAACCGCCAACTCATTAAGGCCAAGTAATGATTTATATTGCGACATAGATTATATAATTAAATATTTTAATTTTTTTTTGTTAAATTATACTAACAAAAAATATAACTATCTAGTGTAGTATCAATCATCTGTAATCAATGCCTTCAAAGGAAGCATCAAAGGAAAACTGGAAGAAAGCAGTTCAAGCAAATAGAGAAAATGCTGAACGGCGAAAGGACGAATGGGCTCGTGAAAGGCTTCGTAAAAAAGGAGAATTAAAAGAAGCATCAGTGGAAGAACTTATTGAGACTGATGCTGAAGTTAGTGTTGCGAAAGAGATACTCAAAAATCCTGAGATTGAAGATGAATCAAGCGAAAGCGATAGCGAAATTGATATGTCTGAGGTTATTGCAAATCATATGCTTAGAAAGATAAAAAAGAATGCCAAAAAGCCCAAGAAGAAAAACACAAAGAAATCACCGCAACCAAAGAAGCCAGAGAATGACAGCGAAGAAGAAGAAGAAAGTGAAAGTGAAGAAAGCGAAGATAATGAACCAACAGGCGGAAAACAACGAGGCGGTAAAAAACGAAGCGAAAAAATATCAGTTAATGTATATAACAATACACCAAAAAGTAAAGAAAAAAGTAAGGAAGCAGATAAGATATTTTGAAATTCTAATGATATTTTGTTCTGACTTCGTCATCACAAAACATCGTATGCGATTAAATAAAAATTAAAATAAAAAACGATGTTTTAGAATAAGAGAGAGTGCGTAGCACGAAGCGCAATTCTAAAATATCATGGACCACAAACACACCACTAGCAATATTAATGCACAGGATAAGGATACACAACTAGAAGATACTCCGCGAGGCGATCCAACAGAGGAAGAAAAGACCAAAACTGCCCAAGAATTATTTCGTCAGACTAAACCGAGGACTAGAGGAACAACAATATGGGCGGACAAAGTATTGGATATGGTCAATATTGATTTAATGGATATGAGTAAGGTTGCTACAAAAAATAAAAATTATAATTTTGCCCTTATTTGGATTGATATTCATAGTCGCTATGCTTACGCAATACCTATAAAGAATAAATTTTCTACCACAGTTTTAGATGCACTCAAGAAATTACCAAAGCCAAAAGCATACATATCAGACAATGGCGGTGAGTTTAAAGGTGCAGTTGGTGAGTGGATGAGAAATAATGGAATTGAACAATTTATGGTTGAAGTAGGTGATCATAATTCGTTAGGTATTGTTGATAGATTTGTTAGAACACTTAGAGAAAGATTACATGTATTATGGGCTTTTAATCGTAATTTTGATTGGATAAGTTATATTGAAGATGTTGTTTATTATTATAACAAGAAAGAACATTCAGCGATTAAGGCGGCGCCAATTGATGTATTTAAAGGATATGATATTAGCCAACAACATAGATATGTTGATAAATATTTATTTGGTTTCAAAGAAGGAGACAGAGTTAGAAAGTTGAACAAGAAACACATTTTAGAAAAGGGAGGAAAGACATGGAGCAAGCAAATCTACACTGTCAAAGCCCGTAAGGGATACCGGATTGTATTAACAAATGATGATGTTGTACCACCACGTCATTTATTAAAGACTGACACTACCGACGATCCGGAAGAGACAGATATTAATAAAGAACTGAAACAACTAACTAAAGATAAGCAAACAAAGCATTTACTTAAAAGAGAGGAAATAGACCAATCAAATGTCCGCACTGGAACACGCGAAAGAAAAAAGAAAGTCATTCTTGACTTATAGTCACCTTTGTGTAGAAAGGAACCCCTTTCTTTTTGATATAATAACCCTTCAAAGCAGACCATGATATAAAGACCCTTATCACACCGTCGCTTCCAAGAGCAACATAACTATTGGGATCTGCTTTCCCGGGGCCCCCCATCAAAACTGCTTCTTTGAAATCAGGTTTTTTCTTCTCAGCCACTTGGTCTGGCTCATCGTACTTGTCGGAAAACTTAACCCAAACTTGTTTCTCTTCCCAATACTTTTCTGGCTCATTCTCCTTCAACTTTACACCCAATTTCTCAAAAGGACTGATATTTTTTTCTTTTCGTTCAACCTCAGTTTGAAGCACAGGGTCTTCGTGCAATGGATGCTTGGCGTCTGGGGTTGAAGGAACTTCAGCAGGAACTTCAGATGGAACCTCATCGGGCTCCTCAGCAGTCGGCTTGGAAGGAGACTTCTTCTTAGGTGGCATGGTTCCTGCCCCACACCAAAAAGCACAAAAAAACATGTGTGGGCAGTGCCTTGAAGCCGTTGTTTTTTGATAATTTTGTAAAAATAAATAATTCTTTTAAAATTCTTTTTGAAAAAATAGTCAAATAACAAGTGTGCTTTTATGTTGTTGTGAAATGTGTGTCATGTTCATTGATGAGAAGTGAGCAGGTAGGCAGACAGCACAAATCACACAACTCTACCTTACTCCTTCAATATACAATTTATACTTTACAATAACTTCCTCAAATGTTTTTCCACCACCAATCAAATTTCTTGCGTAATTTTCCTCTTGACGGGACATTGGAAATTTATTTGTTTCTAACCATCTTTCAAAAAATGCTATTTCTTTTTTGGTCTCTTTTTCCTTTCTAATTCTCTGCCTTTTAACTTTCCTTGCATTTTCTAATTGCTTTCTTTCCTCTTGTATTTCATTATCTCTTTGTTCGACAGCTTTGAGTCTTCGTTCTACCTCGTCAAGTTCAAGTTTAATTTGTCTTATCTTTTTTGACAAGTTTTTTTTCTTTGTCTCCAAGGCTATTTTGTCGGAAATAATTTTGTTCTTTCTTTTGTCTGAATAATATTCAAACCAATTATTTTCTTCTCTTTCAACATCATCATCGCTTGAAATTTCATTTTGATAGTCATCTTTAGCCTCATCATCAACGTAATCACTCATCTCGTCAAGGTGAGCTGCTACAAAGTAGGCCAAAAGTGCGAAAACGAAAAGTATGATTTTTTGTTTTCGCATTCTCTGATAAAAAACATGTGATAACATTGCGCTTTGACTGAGGAGAAAACCGAAACCAAAGCAAGCACCGACAAAAAAAAAGTGTTTTTTATGCTCCTTCTCGTGGTATGGTGATGGGTGGTGTAATTAGTATGTTGGTGGTGTTGTCCGTCGTTGTCGTCGGTTCAACTCCCACTGCTTACTCTTAACAAACCACTCTTTACCAGATGCCTTTTTTTTTCTTTTTTTCTCTTTTTTGTAAATTCCTTTTTTTCTTTTTTTTTTTGCTTAGTATCCATATGGTAATGTCGTGATCTGGTTTTCTTTTAGAGGTTGAATTACTCTTTTAGTGTAAGTAAATGAAAATATCTTTTGTAAATGCTCTGACGTAATTGTTTTTGTCTTTTTGTTTCTTGTTATTTTGCTGTTGGTGTGTATGATTACATTTCCAGCCTCTGCTACATTCTTTGCTATACACTTTTCTCCTTTTGTTTCTAGTAGGTCTTCTAATTCTTCATATGCCTTTTTAGATAGTTCAGTGTCTTGTACTTTCAATCCATTGCTTATGATACTAAACATATTAACCAAGTTCAATTTTTTACAAGTCTCGTAATTCATTGAAAATCCTTTTAATTTCATTTTGGTTGTTCCATCATTTAGTATGTAGCCGTATGATTTAGGTCCTGCTCCAATTAATGTGGTTATCTTTCTGCTTACCTTCGTCTTTTTGTCTATCAATTCGTCTGTCCATTGTCCCAATAAATCACCAGTCGGTATTGTTGTCTGTCCTTCTTTCTCATCTACGGAATAAATTACGCTGTCTGTGTCGTGATATAACACTCTATTACCTAATCTGTCCATCATATCATACAATCTCATTTGCGCATGTGCTGTTGTAAATAGTGCTACACAGATATTTGTATTGTAGGGGTCAGATACTTTTTCAGGGTGTAGGTTGTAAGATAGTTCTAGGCATTCTTTGTTTATCATATTGATAGATACTTCATTTATCTTCTTGTCATTTAGTATTTTGAATAGTTCGGCTTCACTCCTTATGATTTTTGTTTGTGTCTTGTTGTTTTGTTGTCCAAATTTTCCCCATAGTGAGTTAAGACATAGTTTCGCTACAGCCCTTCTTCCTTCATTCTTTTCAATCTTGCTTTTGTCCAATTTGATTTTCATTTTTTCTTCATAGTCCTTAATGTAATTGTCTTTGTCTTCTTCTGTAATGACATTTGATGGATAGCCACTTGATTCCTGTTTCACTCTTAGAAAGGTCTTAATGTATTCTTTGAATAGTTCTGTTGTCTGTTCATTCCAATGCCATAATTCATAAGTTTTAATAAGTCTGTAGCCTTTTTGTATGGCTTTGTAAATAAGTGGTGTCGCCCATGTGCCTGTAAGTGTTCTCTCTTCGTCTGTGTGTTAGCATTTGTCCTGTAATCCTTCCTTTCCACATTTATTACATAGATAATACATCATCTTTCCTCTATCTTGACATGGTAGAACAGGATGAATTAGTCCTCTAGGCGGAAGTATTTTTATTTTTGCTACACCAAATGCTGTTTTATTATTCAACATATCATGTGCCTCTTTTCCTCTTATTGTTTGGTGATGTTTCACAGGATAGGGGTCATAGTACATGACAGTCGGATAGAGAGAGCACACATCTATATACTTTGCATACTGATATTCACTCATAGATTTCCAGTATAGAGATAGCATTCGTCCTTCCACCAAACATAGCATGTCGTGGATTGATTGCTTCTTGCTCAATTCATGTCTCTTCTATTTCTCCTTTGAATTCTTCCTTTGTTCGTATCCTGTTCCATTGACACCCCCATATTGTTATTAATTGACTAACTTCCGGATGTTGCTTGATTAAAGTTTCGCGTAGTTTAGTTTCTTTGTATAGTTGTCCAAATGTTTTATTCACAGACCTTTCTCTGTTTAGTTCATTTCCATTGAAACACTCAGGACACCCGTGCCAATAACAACCATGGAACTCATATGCCGTTTTTGTCTTTTCGTCATATCCGTCTAAGTAGGCTTTCACACCTTTGGGTAAGTTTAGTATTTTTTCTTTACCATTTAGACCATGTTGAATTTTGGCATTGTCCTTTTTTTCTCTGTATGCTAACCACTCCACACACATACGACTTGTTTTTGCTTTGTCTGTTCTGTTTGTCGGTATAACTGCTATGCTGTCCTTAGGCATGTAGTTTGCTTTGAATAGTGCCATACATGTAGAGGCAATAGTTGTGTATTGAAATGGATCAATTCCGAACCCCATAAATTGCTTCCTAAACTCAATACACCCCCTCCTTAGTATATCTACATCACTATGACAATATTCAATCATTTCTTTATTGAAATCAAAAACTTTGTCTTTTTGCTCCTCATACCATTTCAGGAAATCATCTCTTTTATTCTTTGAGAATGAGTTATATCCGTAATCGTCCATGTCTGGTATTTTGCCTATGTATGTTTGATTGTCTGTTTTATTAAAGAAGTGAGGAAAGTATCCTTTTTTCAATTCAGTAAGTCCAAATGTGTCAGGAAAGTCAGATAGAGGCATAGTTAGAAATGATAAACTATCTATAAATCTAATCTGTTCTTTCCCATTACCAATAGACATCATCATTATTTTACCACCTTCATATATCACAAATGGAGTTATTCCTTTTTCAATCAACCATTTCAATACAAATTGACAATCATATCCCCGTGCATTATGTGCTATGAATGTATAACCCTTATGTTTTACACCCAATGACCACTCACAGAATTGTTCAATGTTTTTATGTATGATTGGTGTGCTGTCGTCGAAATATTGACTTTCAGAATGATTGATAATATGTGTTCCTGTCTCTTGATTTGCTTCAAAATCAAAGAATACATATTTGGTTGATGGTTCATGTATCACTTTTTTCTTTAACTCACATTGGTGTGATAGAGGTTGTAGTTCTTTGCAGTTCCTACATTTTTCATATCCACATTTGTGTTCTCCTTTGTAAGTCTTAGCACAAGTGATACATTTTTTCTTTGTGTCGCATAACTTATTTTGTTTATGATTATTGAAACGTTCATCATTCGGAAACTTTCTATTACACTCATTGCACATTTTCCATTTTGAAATATTGTCATATCCTTTACATCCTTCAGTTTGACATATATTACATTTGAATTCACATGCGTGATTATGTTCGTACCCCCTCATACATTTCTCGCGAAAGTTTCGTTTTGATAAGAATGCTTTCATGCTTGTTATGGTGTCGTAATGGTTCATTGTTTTTAATATATATGTTCCTTTTGTCCTTCATCTCAGTCTTATAAACTATTTTGTCTGGATATTCAACAATAACAATGTTGTAGTCAATGTGCTTAGCAAACTCACTAATTTCAGAAAGCCCACATAAATCTTTCATGACACCAGCCTCCTCGTGCAGTTTGTTTGCCAGTTCGTCTTGGATTCTGCGTCCTTTTCTGATTTGCTCGTATTTTGTGTGTTCCTCAATCTTTGCTTTCGCTACAACGATTGCCCTTGCCAAACATATGTTGTCGTCATTGTTTATTCGTATTACACCTTTCTTTTTATACATGTCTGTTTCTGTTATTGCTTTCAATCTTGCTCCTCCTTCTGGCATCCTTACACCCACAAAATTGAAATCAATAAGTTCCATAGTTGCTCCTTCTTCGTCCATATAGTTTTCGTCGTTTGATTGCAGTATAGATTCTAATCTAGTCAGTATATCTTCTAAATTGAAATCTTTTACTTTTATTAATTTTTGGTTTTGTACATTCCAAGTTGAAGGAATAGCGCTAATACGTATTTGTATTAAGTCATTGTCTTTGTAAAGTGTTTTAAAGTCTTCAATTATGGATCCTATCATACCAATAAT
>WBZZ01001152.1:0-35000 GCA_019918135.1 Paulinella micropora | reverse complement strand
CAAGGACAAGAAAGCTGAAGGGCAGCCGCTGGCAACGGCAGACTGCAAACAGCAGCCTACAATAGCTAGCCATCTATCTATCTATCTATCTATCTATCTATCTATATCTATCCATCTATATCTATCTATCTATCTATCTATCTATCCATCCATCCATCCATCTATCTATCTGTCTACTATCTATCTATCTATCTATCTATCTATCTATCTATCTATCTATCTATCTATATATCTATGCGACGGCAGCGTGGAAGGAGCAGGCGGGTGCGGCAAGGTCACTAGGGGGGGGGGGGGGCCAGACGGCGCAAACAAGCAACACAGCACGCATCTGTGTATGTGTGTGTATGTGTATGTACTAGGTGCCAGACGGCGCAAACAAGCAACACAGCATGCGCCTGTGTGTGTGTGTGTGTGTGTGTGTGTATGTGTATGTCTGTGTATGTGTGTGTATGTGTATGTGTGTGTGTATGTACTAGGTGCCAGAAGGCGCAACAAGCAACACAGCATGCATCTATGTGTGTGTATGTGCATGTATCTATGTATGCATATATGTATGTATGTATGGATGGATGGATGGATGTATGTATGTATGTATGTATGTATGCATATGTATGCATGTATGTATGCATGTATGTATGCATGTATGTATGTATGTATGTATGTATGTATGGTATGTATGGTATGTATGGTATGTATGTATGTATGTATGTATGTATGTATGTATTTATGTATGTATGTATGTATGTAATGTATGTTCTGTATGTTATGTATGCGCAGTGCAGCTGCTGCTCGCTGGCAGCGCCGCCCTGCTGCTGCTGCTGCTGCTACTGCCTGTATGTATGTATGTATGTATGCATGTATGTATGTATGTATGCATGTATGTATGCATGTATGTATGTATGTATGTATGCATGTATGTATGTTTGTATGTATGTATGTATGTATGTATGTATGTATGTATGTGTTGTGTGCGCAGTGTGTTGTTTGCTGCTGCATTGCTCTGGGCAGAGCGTCTTAAGCTTGCAGCTGGAGCTGAGGCGTCCCACGCGGACCAATCGCCAAACTCTTGTGCTCACAAGCAGACAAAACAACAAACGCACAGCGGTCTATCTATATATCTATCTATCTATCTATCTATCTATCTATCTATAGACCGACTGCAAAACCCTTGCCCACAAGCAGAGAAAACAACAAGCGCGCAGCGGTCTAGCTATCTATCTATCTATCTATCTATCTATCTATATCTATCTATCTATCTACTTATCTATATCTATCTATCTACCTATCTATCTATCTATCTATCTATCTATTCTCTCTAAAGAGGAGAAAATGCAACAAGCGGACAGGCTGCTCTGCATGCTGCAGTTACATCTATCTGTATCTAGCTATAGCTACCTACCTACCTATCTACCTATCTATCTATCTATCTATCTATCTATTTATCTATCTATCTGTCTATCTATCTATCTATCTATCTGTCTCATCACGGCTTAGCTGGGCATCGGTTTAATACTTTACCCACAGACTTCCTGGTTGACGAAATCAGAAGCTCCTTTTTTCTGACATTAGTCGATATTTCATCAGTTGATCTTATCACTTACTCTACGGAATGAACCAAGGCCACTTGAGGTGTCACTGACCCTCTCTTGGGCTTGATTTTTTGAAATGGGTGCCATCTGTCGACAGACAGAGAATTAGGGGATGGTGTGGGTGTGCTGGGCCCGTGGTGGGGTGCCTTATGTGTGCCTAGCCATACGCCTATAAGTCACATGCCGAAATAGCGACGGGAAGCACAATCCTGTTCCCTCAGGGTGCCCTTTCTCGCTTGTTGAGCCCGGAATAAAACCCACAGTGCTCTGTCGGTTTATACTAGACTGTCGAACAGTCTCGAAACTCCATCTGCTTACTGGGTCCTCTGTAATGGAGGTGGGAGCTCGTTCTGCAAGGGGCGCTTTATGGAACGAGCCCTGGCCCCGCCTGGTACTAGGGAGCTTTGGTATCGCCTGTATCAGTCCCTTCCGTGCAAACATCACGGCTTAGCTGGGCATCGGGTTAATACTTTACCCACAGACTTCCTGGTTGACGAAATCAGAAGCTCCTTTTTTCTGACATTAGTCGATATTTCATCTATCTATCTATCTATCTATCTATCTATCTATCTATCTATCTATCTATCTATCTATCTATCTATCTATCTATCTATCTATCTATGAAGAGGAGAAGAGGCGTCAAGCGGACAGGTCGCTCTGCATGCTGCAGCTACATCTATCTGTCTCTACCTAGTACTACCTACCTACCTACCTACCTACCTACCTATCTACCTACCTACCTATCTATCTATCTATCTATCTATCTATCTATCTATCTATCGACCCATCCCTCAACCAACCAATCAACCAATCAACCAACCACTGTGCGCTATGTCTATCGTGTATCAATATTGTCTGTAGTATATCTAACATCTCTCAACCAGTCAACCAACCAACCAACCAATCAAGCAATCAGCCAATGAACCAACCAATCAACCAATCAACCAACCACCAGTCAATCAACCAATCAACCAACCAGCCAATCAACCACTAAAACAACCAGCCAATCAACCAATCAACCAACCAGTCAATCAACCAATCAAGCAACCAGCCAATCAACCAATCAACCAATCAACCAGCCAATCAACCATGCAGGCTATCCGTATCATGTATCATATCTACCCATCTCTCAACCAATCAACCAACCAATCAATCAACCAATCAACCAATCAGCCAATGACTGAGGGCTATCTCTAATGATTCATGATTTATTATATCTACGCTTGTACTAACCAATCAACCAATCAACCAACGAACCAATCAACCACTCAACCAATCAACCAATCAACCAACCAATCAACCAACCAACTGCTGTAGGCTATCTCCATCGTGTGTCATATCTATCTATCTATCTATCTATCTATCTATCTGAATTAGGGGATGGTGTGGGTGTGCTGGGCCCGTGGTGGGGTGCCTTTGTGTGCCTAGCCATACGCCTATAAGTCACATGCCGAAATAGCGACGGGAAGCACAATCCTGTTCCCTCAGGGTGCCCTTTCTCGCTTGTTGAGCCCGGAATAAAACCCACAGTGCTCTGTCGGTTTATACTAGACTGTCGAACAGTCTCGAAACTCCATCTGCTTACTGGGTCCTCTGTAATGGAGGTGGGAGCTCGTTCTGCAAGGGGCGCTTATGGAACGAGCCCTGGCCCCGCCTGGTACTAGGGAGCTTTGGTATCGCCTGTATCAGTCCCTTCCGTGCAAACATCACGGCTTAGCTGGGCATCGGGTTAATACTTTACCCACAGACTTGCTTGGTTGACAAATCAGAAGCTCCTTTTTTCTGACACTAGTCGATATCTCATCTATGTACCTACCTACCTATCTATCTACCGACCTACCTATCTATCTATCTATCTATCTATCTATCTACCTATCTACGTACCAGGTAGCTACCTATCTATCTAAGAGTCGTTTTGGGCTGCCTGGAACCCAATCTATCTATCTATATATCTATCTATATAGTCTATGTTTGTAAAAGAGGGCGAGCAGAAGCCTAAGGGGCAGTCATTTCATCGTCCATCCCTGCTTGACACCGCAAACGATGGGCAGCTCCAAACCCAATACATTGGTTCTGAGCAAGCCTTTTCTGTCCACATCTGTGTCACTGACCTCCGCCCCGATATTGTTGTCTGGTCAATGTCTGCCAAGAAGTGTATACTGATCGAGCTCACGTGCCCGGTCGGGGAAAACATCCTTGACGCATGAGCCTACAAGACCAGCCGATACAGTGGGCTTAAATCTCAGATCGAGGACAACGGATGGACCTGCCACCTTCGATCAATCGAATGCGGGGCTCGCGGCATGGTATCGTTCTCTGTTCATCGATGTTTACGCGCCTTGGGCTTTTCCCATCCCCAATCCAAATCCCTTTGCTTCAAGCTATCGTCCTGCGTAGCTCGTTGCTCTTTTGCGATTTACCGCTCCTGTGCAGTCAAAAATTAGACTAATCTTCCTTTAGTCCGTATCGGTGACTGCATTCCGTCGCAGCCGTCCAGTGTTGCATAGCCCGGGCTAGGTCCCTTCGGGGGCTTAGGCCTTATACAATGCCATCATTGTAGCTTGCGCAAGCTTACGGTGCTCAAAACACTTGGACTAACGGCTTGAACGGCTTCCTTTTCTTTCTCTTCTTCCTTATCCTCCCCACCTCCATTCCTAGATTGCCTTTTTCTTCAACGACCTACCTCATCTTCTTTTTTCCAGAACACAGTCTACCCGTAATTCCCATCCCGAACACATGCACAATACACAAATTGCTGTTTGATGTGAAACTGCGTTCCTTTGCAAGGACTACATTCCTTTTGCGATATCTCATCTATGCCCACTGGACTGTCCTTAGTAGTATCAAGCGGTGTATGTACGTATGTATGTATGTATGTATGTATGTATGTATGTATGTAAGTCAGCATCAAGCGCTTGTGAGCGCAGTGTGTAGACAAGTGCAGCTAGTGGACAAGTATCTATGTATGTATGTATGTATGTCTGTATGTATGTATGTATGTATGTATGTATGTATGTAAGTCGGCATCAAGCGCTTGTGAGCAGAGTGGGCAGGGTGGGTAGGGATAGACAAGTGCAGCTAGTGCACAAGTATCTATGTATGCTTATCTATCCATGTATGCATGTATGTATGTATGTATGTATGTATGTATGTGTGTGTATGTATGTATACATATGTATGTATGTATGTATGTATGTATGCATGCATGCATGCATGTATGTATGTATGTTTGCATGTATATATGCATTTGTGTTTATGTATACGTGTACGTATGTGCATGTATGTATGTATCTGTATGTATGTATGTATGTATGTAATGCTAAGCTAAGCTAAGCTATGCTATGCTATGCTATGCTATGTATGTCAGTATCAAGCGTGAGCGGAGTGGATTGACAAGTGGACAAGTATGTATCTATGCATAATATTGTATGTATGTATGTATGTATGTATGTATGTATGTATGTGTGCATCTATGCATGTCTGCATGTATATATGCATTTGTGTTTATGTATACGTGTATGTGTGTATATATGTATGTGTGTGTGTCTGTAGGTGAGTAAGTAGCGCTTTGTGAGGGCAGTGGCTAGACAATATATATATATATATATATATATATATATATATATATGTGTATATAAATATATACATATATACATATATGTATTTATGTTTATATTTATATTTATATTTATATTTATATTTATATTTATAATTATATTTAGTGGACAAGTCAGACAGAGTGCGAATATAAAAATATGAAATTTTGGGATATTTCTAAGCATACTGAAGGAAGCCTTAAAAAGAACCTCGAAAGTTTGGGATGTAATGTTTTAAAAGGCGATTTTGACCACGACAAAGCAAAACGATGGGAAGAAATGGATGACGATATGAAAAAAGAATGTTTGGTGTATTTAGAGAAGGATGTTATGGGGTTGAAAGAATTATATGAAACATTAAACGAACCAATATTTGAAGAACATAAAACATCTTTCTGAATTTATTTCTACGTCTTCTTTAACCTTTAATCTTTGGAAAAAGAAGATACGTAAAAAATATAGAATATATCTCCCAAAAGTAAATCAAGAAAGTGATTTCAGAAAGGCAGTATATGGCGCTAGAACTTACCCAAGCAAAAGGAGATTTATCTCAGAGCAATATCAAAAATATATAAATGGTGAAATCGGCTTTGATGAGGTTGTAGATTATCTTATTGATGCGGATGTAGTCTCACTTTATCCAACGGCAATGCTTGAAAATTATATGACGGGTGAAATAAAGGAATGTGAAGGAGAAATGGAAGGGAAAATGGGTATATATAACGTTGATTACATATCTCCAAAAAATCTATTACACCCACGCGTACCTTTTCGCGATAGTAAAGGATGCTTAAAATGGGAGTTAAGAGATATGAAAGACCAATGGCTTACTTCTGTTGATATTGAAGATATGATTAAAATCTGCTACCAAGTCAAAATCAACCGAGGCTATTATACAGAAGGAGCCGAACCAGTATTCAAAGATTACATATTAGAGTTATTTAAACGAAAACAAAACTCAAAGAAAGGAACACCGCAGTATTTATTGGCGAAGTTATTTATGAATGCTTTATACGGAAAGACAATTCAAAGACCGATAAACTCAGTGAGTAAATATATTTCTAAAAATCACGAATACTGAAAATTCTGGGCTGAACACGTGATAACCGATATTGAGAAATTTGATGAGGCATGGTGAATTATGGCTTATCTCGGGAATACCGCGCGACGAACAAATAATAGAAGATAAAATTACAAGAACCACTCGATACGGGGCATTTATCCTAGCATACAGCAGACGAATTATGTATAAGTATATGACTGAAGCCAACCCAGACAACGACCCAGACAGAGAATATTATTATACGGATACAGACAGCATTCAAAGCCATGTAAGAAACATTGAACGTATAAAGAGATTTAGAGATAAAACAATCGGTGGAATGGATGACGACCTCAGAACTAATTGTAAAATAATAAAAGGTTTATGGATAGCACCAAAATTGTATATGTTAGAGTATATAAAGAAGGATGACAAGAAAACATACTTTCATTTCAGAGGTAAAGGTTTAGACTTAAAGAAATTAAATCCCGCTTCATATGAATTAATGGACAAGGGCAAAAGCCTGACAAACACAAGAGACTTTATAATGAAGAAGATACACACGAACAGAAACAGCAAACAGCAACACATTGAACACTTTAGCATACACCACCAAAATAATGTGGTAAAAGTTGTTAATAAATCAAGATGGTGTGGGCGAAACTTCTACACAGACAATGATAGTATTCCTTACGGATATCAAACGATGTTTATCAACAAACGATAATGAGCGAAGCGAATGAGAGTGAAGTTGATAAATATCAATTAATTAATTTTTTCTATAAAATATATACCATATACTATACTATGACCGCCCTCACCAGACTATGCGAGAAGTTTGAAAAACTCTCTATTGAAAATAAAAAAGAAACATTTTCTCTTACCGATGTTAAAAAGATAATTACTGACGAAATCCAAATGATTGAAAAGGCACGGGCAGGCAAGCCAAGTGATATTTTTCCATTTGGTAAGTATAAAGGTAAGAAAATTCAAGATGTAGCAGTTATTGATAAGCCATACCTTGAATGGGTTATGAAACAGCCGTGGTTTGAGAAATTTAAAGATATTAAAAGTGAAGTAAAAAAATATTTACAATAAAAAATAAAATTTTGCTATACATATATCATGACAGATCTATTTCGACAAGTCGAAATAGATCGCCTGAGCACCAAACAGGACTACTTGAATGAAATTGAAAAATGGAACCTTGATGGAGATGTCAAAAAGCCAACCATTAAACGGACTAAACCCGACATTGTATCTTTCTATGAGCAATATAAGCAAAGGGACGATAATGTTAAAGTAGTTATCCCATTGGAAAAAATAATTGATGACGAGCCAAGCACCCCATTCAAGGCAACTGATTTGAAAGAGACTGGTATCACCGAAATAAAGGCTAAGGTCGGCGAAGAGATGGAGAATGCTACATGTACAGAAGAAGGTTGTATATTGAAGAATAACAAGCAAACCGATGTTTTTCTTCAATATGGTAAGTATAAAAAATGAAAATTGAAGATGTCGCTAAGATTGACAAACCATACCTTGAATATTTAATTCAACAACCTTATTTTAATAACAAAGATGCGGTAAAAAAAATATGTGTGATGATATTACATTGTCTTCCACTAAATTTTTTTTGGCTTTACCAATCCTCTATAAAATTAGCGATAATATTGACATTTCCACCATTATTAGTAGTAGAAACCGATTTCCGTGTAAAAGTTAATACATCACTTGGAGACAGATAAATATCATAATTTCTTAGATTTATTTGTTGAGTTGAATTAGCATTAACATATATTTTAAAAATCGTCGTTCCGTTGGCGATAGCACTCGCTGTTGTGTCAGTATCAACTATTGAATATTTCGTATCTACATCCGCATACACTGCTCCAGTTAATGTACCATTAATCACCATTCTGACGACATTCGTTTTTGAGTCTTCATTACTAATGCTTATTAATGATGGATACACTAATGAATAATTGTCTAAGTTAGCACGAGCACTATCATATTTAGCCTTATTTCTTATACTCAATATCGGTCTTTCTGTAGTGTGGGCGACTTCAGCACCCTCGATTGAATTCGTTATACTTGTATTAATAGTATTTGACCCCTCAATGAATAAACTAACACTCGCTGTTTTAAGAATTTGTATTCCAGTCTTTGCATCATTTCTCATGACTGCTGTAAAGGGTAATGTCGTATTTCCAAGGCTTACTTCATCATTCGTATTAGCATACTTAATCATATGAACTAGTTGGAATTCACCAGTCTCTGGATTTTCAATTGAAAACTTAATAGCACCAAACCCAAGATACTGAAATTGAATTTGAAATACATTTCCTACGCTCCATTCTAAATCTGGCATAACCGAAGTTCCATCGCACGGGTCATCCCAGTCTTTTTGGTCAATATATTCTACATCATTTCTTTTACAATGTGCGATATTCATTCCTTCGTGATTTTTGCAAAAATAAAATCCATCGTTAAGGTCATTTCCTATTCCAATAAATGAATAGTAATCTTTTGTATCATCCGTTGTCCATAGAGCTGTAAAGCGAGCAAGTACACCCGTTCCAGTTCTATATTTTATTCTCCTTTTACTTACTAATCTAGCATCCGCCGTCGCATTAGCAGTTGTTTTCAATTCAGCCATATTATCCAAAAATGACACAGACGATTTTGTTTCTGTTTTTGTCCATATCCTAGTATTAATGGTATATGGAAAGATTTCTTGTAATACTGGTGTTAATTGCGCAGTTGTTGTTTCGCCGAAGGCTGTCTTCATATTATCAATGTGTCCATCATATCCTACTTTTAGGTTAATGAACTCTCCTCTAGGATTTTGTGCTACCAAATTTCTCTGGTGAGACATTCGTGATCTTTTGCTTTCGTCTTCGACTTTCGCAAAATTCACAAATGTCGATTACCTATATTATTAACATTAAAAAAAATATTTTATTAAACATCGATGTTTGTAAAACACACAAAAGCGAAGCGAAAGTGTGAATTTACAAATATCTATGAGATTGTAATCATATTTGCCTTAACCTGAACCTCTCGCTGAGTGATTGCCACGGTGTAGTGGTTGTAGGCGGCAGTCGCGGTGGTCGCAATAAACTCCCATCGTCGCTCAGTATCAAGACTTAAACCGCTGATTTCATTTTGGTCTTTGCTCCATAGCGGGCGGGTATTATCCCAAGCATCAACCCAGAACCAATTGTATTTATACACATCGTTATTCAACAAGGCCGAACCCTCAACCTTTGGTTTCAAGTACATATAGTCTTCTTCGCTCGCTGTGTCAATGTTGAATTCTTGCTGGCGGGAACCATCCAGAGTAGTGTAAAAATTGACAACCTTAGTAGCGCCACGATTATCGTTGTCATAGGCTGTGTTCTTTCTTTCTTCTGTGTTTAAAACAGAGTGATAAATCTTTTTCAAACGGCGACCATGACCTCTGTCAAATCGCATAATAATGTTTTGGCTTGTGCTTGCTTGTTGTGTAGTATTCTTATAAACATAGGGATAATCAATATTGAAGTTCATGCCTTCGGGGCTAGCAATCTTCTGCTGGATTGATTGAATGACATCAGGGTTCGTTTCAACCGCAAGAAACAAGGCAAGATTGGTGACATCAGCAGATACAGCCATAGCAGCACTACCAACATTTGCTGTGCTAATAGCAGTAGCCGCACCATTCGTCACCGTATAACCGGTTCTGTCAGTAGCACCCCACACAATTCGCATAGTCAAAATTTCTGGAAACATAATAGCCTTATCAAGTGCGAAAATGGTGTTAATAATCATACCCAAAGGAATTTTAACGTTAATGGCCAAAGCGGCATTCGCTCCACTTCCCACAAGATACTTTGCCTCGTTGTAATTAACATTTACGGCGGATAATGCTCCAACTCCAGTCGTTAGAGCAGCATCATCATGACGACGAGCAGAAATCACTGGCTCACGCAATAGAGCGAGAGTTCGTGCTGCTACGTTATCAGCAAGATCCGTCATCGCACGAAAGTCGGTTCTAATTGCTTCAGTAGCACTAACGTTAATCAATCCGTTAGCATTACACTTTTGGAGCATACACCCCCAACCACTAGCATCGCCGTGGTTAGGAAGGTCTAAGAAACCCTTCAAACTCATTTCTGGTTTCCACAGCATCTTAGTTACCATTCTAAGATGGTTAAGGTCGCACAGATAAACACTGCTACGGGTCTGAAGTTGTATCTGGCTAATTTGTGAAAGGCAGTCCATAAAAATTCTAGAATAAGTGTTGGCGCCCGCCGCTCTCATAGTATAAGTAAAACTCAAATATGACCGAGCGAGATTAAAAGGTCTGCTAATAAGGTCAAAACTTCGTTCTTGTCCGCCAGCAGTGGTGACCTCAAAGGTTCCAGAACCCTCACGAGGGGCGAGTTTATTCAAACGATACGAAGCACTGATATAATCAGTCTTACTGAAGTCTAATTCTCCGCCGTGTTGAGTTGGCATTTTGTTTTTTGATTTTTAGGCAGTTGACATTATTAACTAATTCACAAGAATATATTATTAGAAAAAAATAAATAATTCTAAAATTAAATTAATTATTGATATTTTATTCACCCGCTTCGCGGTTTCATAAAACATCGTTTCCCATTAACTTTACCTTTTCCGATGTTTGACAATAAACGAAAAATCTTGCGTTTAGCAAGATAGAAGTGAAATTGTCAAATATCATCTAGATTTTAACAAATTGAAAAAGGATGTAAATAAATTAAAATAATTAGTCTCTCTGTAAATCAACAATGTCATAACAATACCTAACCCATTAAGATTTATAGCCTGATCGTTTTCGTCTGTAAGATAAAACCTATATACATTATTTGAACTAGTTGATAATTTCTTACCATACTCCGACCCACTTCCGTCGTATATAACGGCGCCAAATGGAATATCATTCGCCGTGTATATTTCTTGTAGCACGTGGTTATCACCTTCCCCCACTAAGTCCGATTGAAGATACAAAGTCTTTTCTCCAGTTAGAATAATTACGTTCGGCGATTTAATAAAATCATTAGCAAAGAAATATGTTGAATTTCTATCAAACCCCATTACCTCGTGAATACGGGTATCACTATCAAATATAAATCGCGGTTGAATTCCCTTATTCTCTGACACACTGAATGTTAATTTGCCGTCCTCGGGTTCTATGTTGGTATTATTACTGGATACAACATAAGTATAATTATTTGGGCTGTCTGCGGTTAGCACCTCCGACAACTTATTTTTTAGATTGTTCATTGTGTAGTTTCCCTCAGGTATCGTAATTAAAGCCTCATACCCGTCTTCGCTAAGAGTAAAAGTATTATATGGTGAAGCCACAGAGTAACACGACTTTGGAATGTAAATGTGTAATATTTTACAATGTGTGGGATTGTCTAGTGATTTTAAGTTTAATTCGTGTGTAAAGTCGCTGTCTGAGCCTGTTATTCGGTTTTTGCTATTTATGTAATAGATACCACTTGACCTACCACCTTTGTAATCCATTGATTTTCTAAATTCCAGCTTTCGCTACGCTTTTCGTAAATCTCAAACTCGTTTGAGATAATTTAGAAAATCGTTTTCCTATATTATTAAATATATTTTTTTCAAAATGAAGTTTGTAAAACACACGAGAGTTGCGGTAGCAACGAGAGTGTGAATTTACAAATAGGTGTCGAAGCCATATCCGTGCTGTGCTTTTAACTTTTCTGCTTCTTCTTCTTTTAAGTCTGTGAAACCCGAACTAAACTTAAAGCGGTTGCCTTTCGCCCGCTCCATTAAAAACCTCATTGAGTGCCATCCGCATGTGTCGGTTGTGTCAGATTGTTGTTTTACTTGATTGACCTTCATCAATAAATAACTATCGGGGTGGCTTTTATTTATTAGTTGTTTCATTTGTTGTTGAAAGTCTTCCGTTGGTTGGTAAAGCGCTAATGGGTCATACACTTCCACTGACCTGTCTTTATCCAGACTTACCCATATAGCAATCCAATGAGACCCCGCTTGTTTGTGATTGTCCAAATTCATAATAAATCCGTATCGCTTTCTGCTTCCTGGCTTCAACTTGTAGATTTCATCACTGGCTATTGCTCCGAGATACCATCCATATTTTTTCATTATGTCATCTATTTCATTAAACCGCGACCCTCTCCCTCTTGCTGAGGCTCCTCTGTCTGTGGTTGCTCTTGCTCGGGCCAGCCAAACATACACACATACATACATGCATACATACATACATACGTACCATACATACATACAGGCGGGCCGGCGTGGCATAGTGAGTCGCTGCCACTGCTTCGCAAGTACATACATACATATATAGATACATACATGTATACATGTATACATATATACATATATACATACATACATACATACATACATACCTACATATATGCATAGATAGTGAGTACAAATATACATACATGCATACACTCCAACTGCTAGTTCTTAAAGTACTGATGCCCTGCCAGCGCACCAATCACAGTTGAGCAGTGAATGCAGTATTAATAGTCTTCCCAACTACAAATTCAACTTGAGTATTAAGATTAAACTCAAGTTGACTCCGACCGAGTCAGTCCACGGTGACTCAGCCGCCTATTGCCCTGTGACGCGCGGCCGCCATGATCATGAGGTACGTCCTCGGCATGACGTTACACTGCAGCGGGTCTCTGCATGACCTGAAACTGTGACTGCTTTTTTTTTTTGCAATTCATGTTTTCTCTTTTTGCATCTCTTGATACGGTCACCTCTTTCATTTTATCTCTTCTGCTTCCCACTCAGCTCTACTAGGCTGTGACGAGTGGAAAGTATTCTATTCAAACTAAAACAGTGCTTGCGTAAATGATCTTGAGGAAGTTAGTCATGCCGCCACGAAAATCCGATGAGTAGTTACAGTCAACTGTTTACGTTAACTTATCATAGTCAATCAGTTTAGTTGAATTCAACAGGCGGTGGCAGCATTGAATAGAGGTTATTACTTGAATACCGATGATCCGACCTGTCACAGTCCGACTCGGAGCTGCTAAGCCGCTCAAAACTAAGATTTCGGGTCCGGCAGAGCGGCCGAGGTGTACTGATGATATTAATAGATGTAGTTAGTGGGGTGTTTTGGCCCGCGGCCAGGGTATGCCACGGCGGGTGTACTACGTGACCTGTGGCAGGGGGGCACCTACGCCAACCACTGCGCTGCCGACTCCGGGCGGGGTTGGTGTCGCGCGGCGAGGCGGGGTTGGCGTAGGGTTAGGGTTGCAGTGACTTATGACACTTAATTTTCAACTCAATCGTACACAAACACTATAGTTTTATTATATTCAGATATTAATATTATCTACCACACGTCATTAGACAATTAATTAGACCCTTCCTCCTTAGCTATGTCCGTATTGCTATTTTATACGTAGCCTTATTCGTTACGGTTAGTAGTATTATTAGTTATTAATACAGTCATTTACAGTATCTTTTCTGGTACTGGTGGCACTAGCTTTTTACCATTACCATTATTGCCCATATCAGGCCGTTTCGTGGTCATTTTCTGGAGGTACATCTTTTGTGTGACGTCGTCAGTTGGACTGGCGGGAATTGTTCAGTCTTGTTCAATAGTAAATTCTGTTACGTGCGAAGCAGTTGGGGGACGCCCCGAGTTCCGGTTGCCGTTTGCAGAAGTCGCGAGGGTTTTTTCCAACTGGTTATCGAGCCTTGGAGTGTGACTTATGCAAGGGATCGCAGAGGAGAACCTTCGTTAAAGGGCTGAGGGTCCACCTTAAGTGACTCCATTACAGGAAAGTGCGCATTTTCAATTGTGGCTACAGCTGATCACTGTAAACACTACCCACGCTCTGCTTTGCTGGTATGCAGTGCAAGGGCAAGGTGGGGGACAGGACAGAGAGCAAGACACCGAAGCGTACAGGGCGCAGTGCGGGAGGGTGAACCTCCTAAAGGGTATTGTGCTTTTGTCAGCTCGGTGACGTGGCCAGTTGTGTCGGACGTGGTGTCCGTTGGGATTGAGCACCCACTACCACGGACACAACAAGTTGCAAAACCAGAGTACAAAGCAGTAGGCACGTTGTGAGTTTGCCGTGGTAACTGGCGGGATTGAGCACCCCCGGCCCACGGGACACAACAACCTACATTACAAAGTTATTGTTGAGCAGTAGGCCAGTTGTGATTTTGCCGTGGTAACTGGGGGATTGAGCACCCCTGGCCCACGGGACACAACAGCTTACCTTGCAAAATTATTGTCGCATTCGTACTGCATCATCGCATCTACTCCTTGTGTCGCTGTTGTGACTGTGTGAGGAGTGAGAGAGAGGTGTGGTGAGGGCGTGAGCTCTGAAGAACCGTGCATAGGACACGAGGGGAGGAGCGAAAGGTGAGTGTTTAGGTGGTTGTACCAAAACAACTACAAACCTAGGTAGGTTAACGTTGAAGAACTGACTTTGCAGATAGAGCTGCTAGTAGGTGGAAAGCTATCATAGGTGGTAGCTGAGGTAGCCTCAGTGTAGTTTGAGCATTAGAGTCAGTGGTAACACACGTGGTTGAAGAGAGAGAGAGAGAGAGAGAGAGAGAGAGTAAAGGGTGGTGTGGACAAGCAAAACACTATTCTGTGTAGTGTGTGTGTGAGTCTGCTCGTGGCCTCTGTTGTGTTCTCTCTGTGTGGGTGTGTGTGTGGTTGCTTGCCTGTGTCTGTGCCATCAGAACAGCGTAAGCATAGCGTGACCCTATCTCTATTTGGCAAGTAGAGAGCATAGCTGTGTGCTGTGTGTAAGTGTGTGTGTGTGGAGCGTGTGTCTGTTCGAGACTGACGGTGGTTAGAAATGACTATGAGTAAGACAGACAATAAGATTACGTTCACCGGCAAAGAGGCATGGATCCTATTGCATAGGCAGGTAGTGCAAAGCTGTAATGCTAAGGCCCTAATAAGGAAGTGCTGCAGGGTGCTGACGCCCACAAACAATATGTACATCGCGAAAATGTATTAGGGATACAGCTTAAGGGTAGAGAGGTGGCCCCCTTTATACTAGCTTGGGAAGAGATAGCAGAGTGGAATGACTGGGCTGACTTGGACGAAGAAGTAGTAAAGGAATACTTCGAGGACAAAGCCAAGGGTTCTATTCGCCTGTGGCCCATGCCTAACCCCAAATTGGAAGCTCCAAACCTTGCGGAGGCGTTAGGGGTAGAGGAAGACAAGGAAACCCCAGTCAAGCGTTACAAACCGGTTTTTGGCAGTCCGAAAGATAAACCAACCACTGAGACCGAAGAAGGAAAGGAGGAGGAGGAGGAAGATGAAGACCGGCACACCTCTGACCTCTACTCTAGTGGGTATGCTAGCACTGACAAACCTAGGCTGTCAACTGGCAAGGGCTCAGACTTAGAGGGCGACAGCAAGAGTGGGGCCTCTCGAGGACAGACGGACACCTCTAAGGTCAAAACCCCACTAGGGGGTGCTGATCGTGCTGGCGCACTGACACGACAGGTGATAGCCTATGACGCTAGTGTACTTGCTAAGATGAGCAAGCAAAAAGAGAGGGTGTTCAATATCATCTATGACATGCTCGGTGGTGAGGCGAAAAGTCTAGTGCGTGACTTAGCTGATCCGGAGAAACTGACCTTTGGCCAAAACCCTAAAGCACTGTGGGACAGACTGCTAGCCCGGTACAAGAAAGCCGACCCCTCTGATGTTCAGGACAAGGTGAAGGAACTGAATGACTTCCTCTTTACGAGTAAGCAACAGTACGTCGGTCAGTGTGTAGACTTGAACGCTAGGAGAGACTGGTTGGCTGATTATGGCCAAGCCCCAACCGATGACCGGATGCAGCAAATAGTGAAGGATGCGTTAGTGGGCCCAAAGCAATCTGACTCTAGGGTGAAGAAAGCTTGGCAAGTCAGGGTTGAAATGGCTGAACTGAACCGTAAGCAGTTCAAGTGGGACTTTGCCTCCTGGTGGAGGTTATGCAAGATCGTGCCCTGGAGCTAGACAAGAAGTTTGACCGGGCCAAAGTGACTAGTTCCACAGAGAAAAGTTTGGCAGCTCGCAAGGCCGGAAAAGGGAAACCCAAGGACGAGTGCTGGCTCTTCAGCAAGGAAGGCAAATGCACTCGTGGGGCCTCCTGCCCATGTTGGAGGGAAGGTGAGAGGGGTGTGTTTCTTGTGGGACAAACAGGGGGAGTGTAGATGGGCCGACAAATGTAGGTTTGAGCATGACCCCACTAAAGCCAAGAAGACCCTCCCAAACCGGCAGACGCCCCCAAGGGGGAGAAAAGCAAGAAGAGCGAGAAGAGCAAGGGGCCAAAGTGCTTAACTGCTTTGAAAAGGGTCACATCGCCGGGAAGTGCAGCAAAAAGTGCCGGTTGTGCGGGGGCAAGCACAAGTTGAGCAAGTGCCTGGACAAAGGCCGAAAGGAGAAGGGCGAGGCAGCAAAAGGCTCAAAAGGGGGGAGTGATAGCGATGACTCCGAGGATGAGGAGCCGGGCGTAGCCTTAGCTCAGATGCTAAAGTTCCTAACCGGCAAGTCGAAAGACAAAGCCCTCATGGCTAAGCCCGAGGGTGCCACCCTTCCCGAGCCGATCATACCACCGGAGGACGAGAACAGTCTCGAGATCTTACTTGAGGATGATGCCGACATAGATAAGGTGAATGAGGGGCGATGCCATGGAGTAGCGGAAGGAAAGCGCCGGTTGCCCGGTTGAAGGACCTTGAGTCTCCCTTCAACAGCTTTAGGATTAAGGCAGCCACTCTCATCGATAGCAACTATTGCGTTGAGCATCAGTACCAGCGAGCCAAGCAAGAGAGAGAGAATGCCTTGCGCCTGGGCAGCCGACATAGCATCTGGCTCTAATGTGCGAGATGGGAGAAAGGGGGTTAGAAGCCCAAATCAAAAGTGGGAGTCATCCCCTAATGGTTGAGGCCATAGTGAGGCACGAAGCCGCGAAGCGGGGTATCCCGTGGAACCGGTCCCTCTTGCCCATCATCCATTATACAAAGCCCCGTGAACCCGGACAGTTCACCGAATGGGTCATTAGCCGACAACCGGTAACATGGGAGGCGTCTGGTGTACCCTCATGGCGGAAGGTGTACCGCCAACATGAACCTCAGGCCGGTGCACAAGCGAAGCATATGTACTTCAGAGGTGGGGTATCCCCCCCTCGTGGGGGAGTTGTGCCCCCGCCCGTAGCATCGGTGCCTGTACGCCCCCAAGAGGTGAAGGGTACTCCCCTCCGTCCGGTAGCACCCAACTCCCGTGGAGAAAGTAAGGGTAGACCTAGCGGGGCGAGCGGGCCGTCAGCGGTACCTGCCCCGAAGGTTGAGATTGGTTCAAAGGCCGAGCCGGCTGAGGCTGGTAGTGGTATCATGAGCCAAAACCTGAAATCTTTACTCAAAGCAAAAAGGGAAAAGGTACATGGGGTGAAGGTGAGGCCCGGCCCGGAGGACTACCAACCCGATGATTTGGCTGACGTGGAAGATGAGCCCCCGGAGATGCAGCCCGATGCCGATCCTTCCTCGGAATCCGACGGGGAAAGGGAGCGTGTAGGTGAAGAGCCTCCGGCTAGAGATGGAGACGTGGGTAGAGCTCCGGTAAGGGTGCCGTCCCCCATAGGTCCTGACTCTAGTGTTGATGCCGAACCCGGTGGTGGAGATGCTACCGCCGGGACCGATACCAATCCGGTGACTACGCCTTCCACCAGCCCAAGCAATAGGCGTAGATCCCTGGGCGCTCGTGCGTTTGGCTTCCTTGAGACGGTCCGAGCCTCCGTGAGTGGGATGCCCTGGTTTGCGTCCCATGCTAAGACGGTACCCCCTGCAGACCGAAAGGTGACTTCCCTGTTACCCCCTACTACTAGTACCAGTCCGTCTACGCCCCCCTCAACCTTAGCTGAGCCTGATAGTCCTACCCGACTAGGTACCGGAGAGCGGGAGAGTCGACTCCGAGCCGTGGCAGAGCAGCAAGAGGAGATGCGCCGGTTGCATCGTCCGGCGTTGAGCGGTGAGGAAGAAAAAGATGAAGCTGACTTCCGGAACAGGTGGGGAGAATGGACTAGGCTGTTGTACGACTGGGCGCAGGGGAGTGAGTATCCCATGAACAAGCCTAGATGGCCCAGACATTGGGCCGTAGAGGGAGCAGCAGCAAATAGTGCCGTCGGGTTTCAACCTCGTACTAAGCCGTTCAGAGTCCGGGAAAGGGTGGTAGGCGGTGAGAGCGTACTAGAGAAGGAATACGCAAGTTTGCCGGAAGCTGAGGGAGAAGCTGACCCGGTTGACGACCTAGTTCGTTTCATGACCGAACGCGGATGGATGGCTAAGGGGATCCGGCTAGCAGAACAAGCCCTCCTAGGACGGAGTGCGGACAAAGACCCCATGTTCGATTCGGGAGCTACGTTGCACTTTGTGCCGGCCGGAGCGAGGGATGAAACGGGTAAATACGGTCAACGGGGAGACCACCGTGACTAAGAAGGGCTCATTAGACATGACGACCGTGAACGGAAAGGGGGAAAAGAACAAGTTACATCTAGGTAGTGTGTGGGTTAGCCCCAACATAGATGAAACCTTAGTCTCCGGGCCTCAGTTAGCCAAGGAAGGTTACAGTGTAGTTCTCAACAAGAAGGGAGAGGGATACATCACTAAGGCCCGGCTACCGGACATTTCCCCAGAGCTTAAGGCTGGGGTCCTTTACCTAGACGCCAAGGACAAAGTGTGGCGTTTCGTGACGTCCACCGACCAAGAGCTGGCTGCGGATAAGATTGAGGCTAGAGCTTTCTTTGGAAAGGAGATGGCTAAGGTCACGGAGTTGACTAGTGAACAACTTCATCAGAAGTTCGGAGGGCCCGGAAGCGGCATGCAGCGCCTCATCAGTGAAGCGTACGGGATCAAGATAGTGGGTGACAAAACCCATGAGCAAGCGGTAAAAGAGTGTAAGGAGTGCCCAGCCGCGAAAGGGGGAAAAGTGAACCACCCGGCAAGCAACCAGTTGACACAGGTAGGGAAGTTCGAAGCAGTGGCGTTCGACAAGTCCGGGTGCCTACGCAAACCCCTCTATGAGGGGTTTTGGTACGGCATGGTGGGAATCGAGGCTAACACCGGGTATGTGTTTGGCCTCCTTCTAAAGGATGGCACCGCGGCACCACAAGTGCGTTTCATGCTTCCTTGAGACGCAAAGCGGCAAGAAGGTGCAGGAAGTCCGGGTAGACGGTGAGCATATCTCAGCTGACTTCAAGGAGCTAGTCCGGGACAAGGGAGTGAGGAAGAGGATCAACACCCTCAACGAACACAACAAGAACGCCTATGCCGAAGTGTCCCAACGTGACTTTTGGCGCACAGCGCGCCATAACCTGGTTAAGGCTCAGCTGCCCTATGAAATCTTGGGATATGCGTGGCAGCACGCTATCCTCTTGCACAACCTTTCACCGAAGCGATCCGGTGGTGAGGTCCGGATGTTTGAGCTTATGCCCCGTGAAAGGAAGGTAAATTGGATAGCTTACCTTCATCCTTTTGGGTATCTATGCCACATGGTCATCGAGGGCAGGTTAGGACATGACGAGAGCCGGACGCACATGGCCGCCTGGTTAGGGCTGAGTTTGGAGTATTCCGCACACTTGATCCTGTGTGAAGGTAGGGTGTTCCCATGGCGAAACGTCAAGAACTTTGACGACAACCAGCCGGGCTGGCCCTTGTTGCAACCCCTCTGGGAGAAGAAGGGCCTGAGCTTGGAGCCGTTCAAGGGAGACCCGTTAGTGGAAGACGCCGACCTTGAGCAGCTGTTTGTCCCAAAGCACCGGGTAGGAGGGACCGATCCCGGTGGAGGCAAGAAGACCCCGGATCAGGGGGAGCTTGACAGCTCCGATTCCGACGGCGAAGTGGAGGAAGCGACCTCTGAGCAGGAAGCCGTGAAAGCCGAGAAAGAGGCCCCCGATCCCGACCCGGAAACAATAGGGGAGTTGAAGGGAAGGTGGGTGGAGACCCAAGTCACTCGGTGGGGCTGGGCTTGGGCCAAAAAGACCTATGGGTGGGCTTTCGGGACAAGGTCCGACGAGGTCAGGTGCAAGACGTGAGTGAACCCATATGGGTTAAGAAGTAGAAGAAGAACGTACCAGCCCACTGGGTAAAGTTTGAGGATGACGACTCCCCAGACCGTATTTTGGACTCGGAGATCGTCAAGTACCTTGCCGATGGTCCGGAGACCGCACATGCCGCCACGTTCACTAGACCGGTGAGTGAGAAGCAAGCTGATGAGCTAGGGTACTGGGACGACGCCCAAGCCAAAGAGATGGCTACGCTCTGGGAAAAGGGTTGTTTCCGGAGGGTCCGAGCCGACTTAGTAGACAAGAAAGACATTTGTGAAGGGCGGTTCGTTGATGCCACCAAAGAGGCAGGGGGAGAGATCCTAAAGTTCAAAAGCTGATGGACGGCCAAGGGGTTTTCCATGATACAGGGATGGCATTTTGGGAAACGGGACTTCCCAACCCCGTGTGCCCTTACCATCTTGATGCTTTTCGCCCTAACAGTGTTCTTTGGCTTAGTCTTGTCAAAGTGGGACGTTGGCACCGCATACACAGAGGCGTCTGCAGCTGAGCAGGGGTATCGCCCCAGTTACATCGTACCACCGTTTAGTTTAGAAGAGCCGGGGTATGTGTGGCAAATGCTTAAAGCCCTCTATGGCAGACCGGACTCGGGCCGCAAATGGTGGCGGAACAAGCTAGTCCCGTTCTTAGAAGGTTTGGGCTTTAAGGCTCATGTCGCTTTTCCTTGCTTCTTTTGGCGCCGGCTACCCGGTAAGGACAAACCGGACTTTGTGTTCGTGCACGTCGACGACATGATGGGAGCGTTCAGTGGTAAGGATGTAGAAGCGGAGTTCTTAGCTGCCGCTAAGAAGGCCTTTAGGGTCTTTAAGCAAGAGGCGCCAACCGGGGTGGTAGGCTTGAACATCGAAGATAAAGAAGACTGTCGGTTAGGCCGGACGATCAAGATCTCTCAGGAGGACTTTATCAAGGATGCCGTTGAGAAGCTCCAGTGCACCGGTCTAGCTACTGTCGACTCGCCATGGTTGATGCCGGGGGTGCGGGCCGGAAAGCAGTCCGTGTTAGAGCAGTTCTCGCCGCAGCACATCGTAGGTGTCCTCTTGTGGACACGTATCACTCGGCATGAGGTGTTGGCCCCGCTCGGGGAGGTAGCGACCCATGCCTCCAAGCCCGACTTGTTCAATTATCAGCAAGCCGAGCAGGTTGTGCGGTACCTTAACGTACGCGTTCAAAAGGCATTCGCTTTACTAAAGCGAACGGCACCCGCTTGATGTTGTGGGCCGACTCGAGTTGGAAGGGTACGCCGGAAGATCGTCGCGCCCGGTTGGCGGGCTTTCACTTCTTTATGGGTGGCTCAGTGCTCCTCTTCTGCATGAAACGGAACGTGTCGGTGGTCCTCCCGAAGGACGCAGCCCTGCGTGCGCGTGTGGAAGAGAAGGCGCGAGCGCTGAGCGACGAGCTGGTGGCGGCTGTGCTCGGCAGCGGGGACCCAGAAGAGGCGGCAGTCGGAGCGCGTCTGGTGCCAGCGGCACCCGAAGCCTCCTCATGTGAGGCGGAGGTTTATGCAATGGTGGAGTCTTATCATGGACAAGACAAGATTCTGAACTTTGTGCAGGGAATCGCCGACCGCCGGGTCGCGGACGCCATGGGGCCGTACGGGTGGGGGCAGCCCCCCATCCTGTACGGCGACAACCAGGGAGCGTTGGACCTCGCCGACAGCAATGTGTTTGCTAGGAAGCTGGGACATGTGGACCTGCGATGCGCCATCATCAACCAGAAGGTGGACGCCGGGCTCGTTGTCAACGAGAAGGTGGGCTCAACCGACAATCTGGCCGACATAAACACTAAGGCTATGCGGGGTGAGCCTTACGACCGTCGGGTTCGGCACGTGGCCCAGGATTAAAAACTCGGGGAACCGCTCCCTCTTAGAGAGACAAACCCCCGACAGCAGGACTTTCTCCAACGTGGACTTTGAGTAGGACTCTTGTCAGGTTCCCGGTGGTCCGGGGATAGATATTAACAATTAGGTGACTAGATTGCCGAACTCCACAAGCTGTGGAGACGTAGGCTAGCACCTCTGCTTTCGCTTAGTCTTATTTTTGTGCAATGTTGTGCCTGTAGCGCTTTAGTTGATAGTGCAGCTATATAACCGAACTCCACTGGAGACGTAGGGTAGCTCACTTTGCGCTTTGCTCATTTTTCTAATCTAGTTGTTAGTAGCACGGTATGGTAGGACACTGACTCGTAAGGGAGTCTAATTAAGGGGGAGCATTGGACAATTAATTAGACCCTTCCTCCTCAGCTATGTCCATATTGCTATTTTATACGTTAGCCTTATTCGTTACGGTTAGTAGTATTAGTCATCATATTTAGAGTACCTTTTCTGGTACTGGTGGCACTAGCTTTTTACCATTACCATTATTGCCCATATCAGGCCGTTTGGGTCATTTTCTGGAGTTGCATCTTTTGTGTGACGTCGTCAGTTGGACTGGCGGGAATTGTTCAGTATTGTTAAATTCTTTTACGTGGGAAGCAGTTGGCCGGTAGGAGGGGGACGCCCCGAGTTCCGGTCGCCGTTTGCAGAAGTCGCGAGGGTTTTCTCCCAACGCACGTCGGCTCTGCCGGACCCGAAATCTTGTTACGTTGAGAACTTGAATTAATCAGAAAACGTGAAAGATCAAAGGACCGATCGTTCAACCCTCGCTCCCTTTCTTGCTGAAAGACAATCGTATGCATTTTGTGAGAATTGCTGTGCTCGCTCTCGAGAAGCGGTTTCAGTGGTATGCCACTTCGTGGAAATTGGCAATCGTATGCCGACGTGTTTGTAAGCGACAGCAGCGAATACCGATTTAAGACAAGCGGCAGCAACGGTACCGATTGTATCCTAATGATTGTATGTCTTGCGTATATTACATGCAAGCATTCTAGCGCGTGCTACGACACAATTTCTAAACGCAACCTTCAGTATTGAATTGATTTCATGTATGTTTCGTAATATGATATGTAATTGAAATGTACTCTACACGCAACCTTCAGTATTGAATTCATTTGATGTATGGGAAACGTAATCCGGCCCGGACGGTTCATTACAGTAACAGACTGTCGACAAAAAATACGTAAATAGCGTAATAATTATGATTTTATTATGATTCAGTTTGAAAAACACTGCCACATTTGTGGCAATGATCCACAAATGTGGCGCTCGCCCTGTTAAGGGTTAACACTCAGCACTGTGACTGATTAATATTATAAATTTGTCTGACAGTGAGGCGGCCCTTGAAACTTGAAATGAAAGAGAGTCAGTCCTGAGGGTATCAAGTTGTAATAGGCCAGGAGGAACTTCAAAGGAAAGTCAAAGTCACAATGTGCGGTTATTAAGCTTCAAGTATCAAGAAGACTCCAGCAAGGGCCCGCAGGATTGGGGCGGCTCGGGCTGCCCGTGAAGGGTAAGTGCCCGCTGAAGGGTACAGAAGACAAGAGAAAGAGAAAGACAGATGTCTTGTAGTCAATAAGTATGACAAGTGGCTGACAAATGTTCTGTAGTCAAGTGGCTGTCTTAGGAAGTTAGTCAGGGTGATGGGATTAATAAAACCGGTAAATACGTTAGTTAATAATTATAGTTCAAGTATAGTTCATACTGTGGAAAAAGTAGTAATTACTGGTGTGGGTGGCAGTGGTGGCGCAAATGCCGATATGTCACGTACGGACACCTGAAGTTTTAAACTTAGAGACCTGCACGAGCTGTTTCGTTCGTTTGGCGGGCTTTTGTCTGTGTTGAGTGATTTCCTATCAAAGGACGTTTGGAGCTGGTTATTTAGTCAACCGGGGACGCCTGGGAGATGTTAAACCTGCTTCTAATATCGCAAATACGGTTCAACTTCTTCAGGGTTGTGAGCCTTGTACGTGTGGAAGCAGATCCAAAGGAAAGGCTTCTACGGTCTGTGTCACACCCAAGAGCGACACAGCAGAAGGGAAGTACTTCCCAGCTGTGTTTCAGAACCACTGCGTAAATCGTTGTGGTTGAACAGGGGGTAGAGCTCTACAGAGGTCAAGCTACCGACAGGAGGCAAGAGCGAGCCTTCGGGTCAGAAGGACATCTACAGGAACGGTTTAGGGGTTTGGACCATAAAACCCCACCATCAGGCAAGCCCAGAAACTAGTCTAGGGGTGCTTGAGGCTCGCAGGAGTGTTGGTGGGTGCAGGGTAGCTACCTGCTCAAGAAAACCAACAGAAAAGGCCAACAGGGGATTGCTGCAAGTAGGCAACCTGCAACGTACTATTAGGGGGGGAATTTGCAGAGTGGGTGTCCGCCAGTCAGATACAAACAGCAGACAGAGGACAACCACCTTTCTGGAATATAGAGGTGACTTTCGATGTCTGAAAAACAGAGAAATGGAAAGGAGGGGACAAACATACCTTGCTATAGCGGTAGGGAAGACTGGGAAGACTTTCAACGAAGCCTGATGCTAGAGGCAGTTAGAAAGGACCTTAAAGGCGGTTTTGAGGACCTAAAAGGGTATAAGTTGGAAGTGCATCATGCTAACCTCCGTAGGTTGCACATGGCAGGTAAGACAGTGCCGGAATACATGAGGCTGTGGGGGAAACATGCCAAAAAGAAAGCAATGTCAGCAACAGCAAGCATCAGCAATGCCGATGGATCGTTAATCAGTGCATTAGGGCTGCAAGAGAGTGGAAGCATGGAAGAGGAGGAGGATAATGTGCCAGAATTAGAGGATAGGGATGAGGAGGAAGATAAAAGCTCAGAAGAAGCCTCTGAGGAGGCAGAGGAGCAAGAAGAGAGCACAGACAATACTAATAGACGTGAGTCTGCCTCAAGGAAATACGAGGAAGAAAAAAAAGGAAAGATTGACCACGGTTCGCTCTAGATCATCGTCCCTCCCCAGTTTGTCTGGCAGCGCAGATGGAAGTGGAAGCATAGGAGCAAAAGGACAATCTACAGCTTCTCTCACTACGACAACTGCAACGGCAAAGAAGAAGAGTGCTAAGGTGCTCAAGCAAAAGCGTAAAGAAGGCAGCTAGTGGCAAGCTATGATGCCGGCTTAGTGGTGGCTGTGAGAGAGAACCGAGTGGAAATATTCACGCTCATCTACAACCACTTGCTAGGTGAGGCAAAGAGGCTAGTAACAGACTTGGTGAGGGATGGAACGCCGGAATTCGGACAGCAGCCTGACGCCATGTGGAAAAGGCTGAAGGACCGGTATGGGAAGGGTAACCCTAGTGACCTGCTTGAAAAGCAGAGAAAGATGGCTAGGTGGGAGTTCAATTCTTCTACCCAGTATGAAGGTCAAATTGCCGAATCGAAACGGTAAGGGAACAGCTGTCAAAGAAGGGGCATCACCCCTCAGACCTGAGCTTTGAACAAATCATTCGTGATGCCATCATGGGCCCTGAGATGCGGGACAAGGAAGTCCAAAATGACTGGAAGCAGTGGCTACTGGCTGCTGACTTTGAGAAGGACAAACAGTCGTGGGACGTGCATCAATGGTGGCAGGAGTTGAAGAAGAAGGCAAAGGATATCGACCTGCAGAAGGAGAGAGAGAGAAAGGCCAATAAGAAGGCGAAGGCCAATGCAGCTATGATCGAAAAGAAGAAGCCCCTCTCTACCCCATGTATGTACTTCAAGAAAGGGAAGTGCAAGAAAGGAGGAGAGTGCCAATACCTCCACCTTAATGATAAGCTGAAGGGGATCTGCTTTCTCTTCAGCAAGGAAGGGGATTGCAAGTTTGGAAGCAAGTTTTTTCCATGCTGAAAAGGGGAAGAAGGATGGAGGGGGTACTAGGGGTAGTGACGATCAGGGCGGCACTATACGCACATGTACACAGAAAGGTAAGAAGGATAAGAGCAAGAGGGAGAAAACGTGCTTCAACTGCAAGGGCAAGGGACACTATGCCTCTAACTGCAAGAAGCCTTGCTTACGGTGTGGCGGGGATCATCCCCTCCCTAAGTGCACCCATGGCCTTGATGGAGGGGGAGAGCAGCCCGGAGCCAAAGCCAAAGCGGACATGGTGAAGAAGAAATCTCCAGGAGCGGACAGCAGTGACAGCTGCGGGGAGGATGCCGATGAGGATCGTAACCGTGCCTTCAGCCTACTTCAGCAGCGAAAGGCAGCTCGGGCCTACATGGTGAAAAGGGGCAGGAGCACGACGGCGAGTAAGGGTGAGGTAGAGCCCACGCCCTTGATGGGTGTGAATGCGGCTCCTCAGGAAGAAAGCCGTGAGCTCGTCAGCCTTCCCAGTCCACAGAGTGAGGCAAAGGGGTTGTTCCCGGAGGTGAGCAACTTCGAGGAGTTTCACAACTTCGTAAACGCTTTGACTGCTCCCAGGGAAAACGACACTACACCTACACTGGAGGCAGATGCACGAGAGGTAGGGGGAGAGCTGAAGGCGATCGCGGAGGAAGGTGGTCTGAGCGGCGCTGCCGCGCCAAATGCGGGTGGCCCTGCAGAGGATCCCACTTACTACTCCCGATTGGCTGAGGCAGCGGAATGTCTTCTCAACGCTGGCTATGATTACATTCCAGTGCGAGCGAGCGATTGTATGACTGACGGGGGGGTGAAGGCGATCCCAGGGCCTCTGCCGGGTCAAACTCCAAGCGAGCTCGAGGAGAAGAAGAGAAAAAGAAGGAGATTAGAAGAGTGGGAGCCGTGGCAAGACTCTATCTCTCAGGACAGCGAGGCGTCGGATGACTCCAGTTACGGAGGAAGCAATGCCCCCGCTAACTCCGAAGGTGGAAGGAAATACCGCAGAGACAGCGACGAGGGGCCCAGTGGAGAGCCGGGGACCTAAAGCACCCGGCCCGGGGAAGGTAAAGCCGGAGATGCTGGCTATGCCTGAGGAGCTGATAGACCCGTTGGTGTACTTGGAAAACGGAAGTACCCCGTAGCGCGAGCAAATGGCGGAGCTTTATGGGAGCGTCCATGAGGATGCCACTGAGGTGCTTGAGGAGTCAGAAGATTCCAAGGACCCCGGAAGAGGGGATGACACGGTGTCATTGGTGACACAAGTTCGAGCGGCGGCGCCGTACGATACCTCAAAGCCTCAGAAGTTCAAGGCTGAGATGGGAAGGGCGTTGGCGCACATTAAGGGGCAACTAACTCCAACTAAGCCAAAGCAACTTGATTACGCACGTGATCAGGAGAGGCGCACAAGGGTGCTTCGGCACCTTCGGAAGCTGGCAATGGTCATGGCCGAGCTCTACAATGAAAACATACGGCCCGTGGGTATAGATCAGATCGACGAGGTGCAGCAACTCATCACTAAAGTTGCAGAGAAGCGGTTATGGGGGAAAGAAGAACGCAAGGAGGGCGTACCCCCTCCAGACGCGGCGCAGGGTCAGCCCACTCCAGGGGGAGCGTCGAGCCCGGGTAAGCAGCCAGTAGAGGTGGAGCTGGAACCGGGACGGGACCTAGTAAGAGAAAAGGAAAGAATACGGCGTCTGGAAGTGATAATGGAACAGCAAAATGAGGTAAACCAGAATCGGGTGGCGTGGCCGCCCAAGTGGGGGGATGACCAAAGGGACCTACAGGACTTCGAAGTCAGATGGCAGGAATACGTAGGATTACTATACCGTTGGTCTACTGGTTGGCCGTTTCCGTGCAATAAGCCGAGGTTCCCGCGCACTGGAACCCTAAGCCCTGGAGAATAGCCGGAGCTTGGCAGAAGCGTCCTAAGCCTTATTGGCTGCGGCCGCTAGCTATAGGGGGAGGCGACATGCCCGAGCATGTAGTGGTCTACGCCGGAGGAGTCCAGGGGGAGCCCGAACAAGTCCCGGAAGCGGAAATGGAAGTGATCCGGATGATGCTCAACCGAGCACTGATGGAACGGGATCAGCGAGGGGCGATGCGACCGCGCAAGGTACCGGACCCCATGTTGGACTCGAGGGCGGTGTCAGACATGGCCCCGCCAAGCTACAAGGCGTTCATGAACGAAGTGAGGCGCGAAGTGAAAGAGTTCAGCGCTGTAGCCCCGGCGGGAGGACCGCACGGATGGAAGCGCATGGGAACTACAAACTACCTACTCTGAGAGGGGATGGACGAGACGGAAGCATGCCTCTCAAGGAGGTATGGGTAGGAGAGCATCTTACGGAGTTGCTTGTGTCGGGACCAAAACTAATGTTAGACGGCTATACTTTAGTGCTGCGAAAAGATTCGCCCTACATCACTAGGGCGGTGGTCCCCGACGTGAAGGAGGAAGCAAAGGACGCACTACTGTACTTCGACCATGAAAACTCGGTGATCCGGTTTCAGTCCGGCTCTACGGAGGAACAGCAAGTGGCCTTTTGGACTACCAACAAGGTGAAAAAGAAGGAGTGGGACATGGGGCTTCTACATCGCATCTTTCATGATCCCGCTGCCGCCAAGCTACAAGCCATTTCTAAAGCGCATGACGTGAAGGTAATAAACGTCAACAAGGATGTGAGCAAGGAGTTTCCGGAGTGCCCAGCGGGCGGCGCCCAGAAGCCGCCCCACCGATCGAATGTCCATGGTACGCGGATGAAGGGGACGGGTGAGGGCTGGTCCGTGGACACTTCAGCCCTACTGGCGCGACCGCTACTCAACGGTGAACGGTGTCTCATGGCAATGGTGGAAGACTCCGTGGGGTACACCAATTTGGAGCTGCTAATGAATGCGGAAATGCAGAGGCAGTCCTTGGTGGCTAGCAAGGTCTTCAAGATGAGTCGAACCCAGACGGGAAATCGTGTGAAACAAATACGCGGCAATGGAGCCTACCAGCGAGCACAGGTGTTTAACGAACTGATTGAGAGCGTGGAAGTACGACCGCTGTACGCTGTAAGGAATGATCCGAACAAGCAAGCGTTAGTAGAGGTATCGCAGGAGCATATCTGGGCGGGCGCACGGAAACTGCTTAAGAGGGCGCAGTTGCCATACGTGTACTTGGGCTATGCCCTACTGCACGTGGGACTGCTACACAACTTGTTGCCGCCGCCTGGGGGGCACCGAGCCGAGACTGTTCACACTGTTTCCGTATGAAAAGGAGGTGGACTGGTTGTCTCTGCTGCACACCTTCGGGTGCCTGTGTCATGTGGTGCTGGATAAGAAGTACCATGGCTTGCAAAAAGGAAAAGGATCGCTCTTTACCGGCCGCGTGAATGGGACTAGACCTAGAAACGTCGGCGCACATAGTGTTGGTCCAGGGGGAGATCAAGGTGGCGGGACGTGATCAATTTCGATGAAGATCAGCCTGCCTGACCCATCATCCTTCAAATTTGAAGGCCTCCGGTCTGAAGCTGGACGAAGCTCTGGGTTATCCGATCAGCGACGACATGGAAGAGCTATTCGTAAAACCGGAAGCGAACGATGACAGCGATCGCGTGGTCGTAGTCAAGGAGGAGAAAGAAGAGGGGGGCAAGTTGAGATTGCCCGAGCCGGAGGAATCCACGGAGGAACTGCGGGAGGTAACCCGTGGCATGAGCGTTGAAGTACCGGCGAAGGAATGGGATGGAATTGGGCAAAACGAAGCTATGGCCCAGAGTGGAAAAGCAAGACAAGAAAAGGGGCTGTAGAAGGGGAATGCGAACCTATCAGGAAAGGCAAGAAGTTGCAGCCGGCCCATTTTGTACGCTTTGAAGGCGAGGAGACGGAGAACGAGGTAGAGCGGATGCTGGACTCGGAAATACTCAAGTGGGCGGTGAGGGAGCGAGCGTTGGCGGCTACCTTTACCCGCCCGGTGGCGGAAAAGGAGGCTACAGCGTCCGGGAAGTTTGAGGATGCCCGAGCTCAGGAGATTGCTACCCTATGGGCACAAGGATGCTTCCGGAGGCGCAAGAAGAAGTCCGTACCAGCACGAGACTTATGCCGGGGTAGATACGCTGACGCAACCAAGGAGTCGGGAGGAAAGGTATTGAAGTACAAGAGCCGGCTGGTGGCGAAGGGGTACTCAATGGTACAAGGGGAACATTACGGACAATGTACGTTCCCGACCCCATGTACTATGACGATACTTGGCTTCTTTATGTTGGTTACCTTCTACGATCTGGTGCTGGGCAAGTTCGACGTGGGCACGGCTTACATCGAGGCTGAAGTCGAAGAGGAAGGGATGCGACCCACCTACCTGGTACCACCTTTTGGCTTCGAAGAGAAAGGCTATGTCTGGGAGATGGTTCGGGCGCTCTACGGGAGACCGGACGCAGGAAGGAAATGGTGGATGCAAGTGCTGGTGCCATTTATGGTATCTCAAGGGTTTGAGCAGCATAAGGCCTTCCCGTGTTTCTTCTTCCGGTAGCGAGCGGGGCAAGACAGGCCCGACGTAGGATTCGTTCATGTGGATGACATCATGATGGGCTTCAGCAGCGAAGAAGCGAAGGCTGAGTTTAAAGCGGCCGGGGAAGGCAGTTTCAAGGTGTTCAAGAGCAAAATGTTTACAGGAGTGGTCGGAATCGACATCGAAGATGGCCGACATCCGGAGTTGGGACGAACAATCAAGTTGTTCCAGGAGACGTTTATTCGGGAGGCCAGTGAACGTCTCAAGACCAAGGATTTATCACCGGTGGACTCACCCTGGCTGATGCCCGGGTGTAGAAAAGGAATTCCCAGCGTGATGGAGGAGTTCTCACCTTATCACATATGCGGAATCTTGATTTGGGTGACTCGACATGAGACGCTGGGACCGGTGGGAGAAATGGCGCGCTTCACATCCAAGCCGAAGGAGTTCCCCTTTCAGGAGGCGGAACAGGTGATGCGGTATCTTCAAGGAACTGCAAAGCGTGGAGTTCGCTTTTACCAGAAGGAGAGCACGCGCTTGACGTCATACTCGGATGCTAATTGGAAGGGAGACTGGGGAGATCGACGCGCGCGCCTCGCAGCGATACACTTTATGCTAGGGGGCTCGGTGAACCGGTGTGCATGAAGCGCACCATCACAGGTGAACTACCAAAGCCACGTGGACCGTGGAGCAAGGAACGGCGGGAAAAACTGCTGGCTGAGCAACCTGCGTTGATAGCGGAGGCGATGGGAACGTTACCGCCTCCGAGGAAAAGATGCCGGAGGGTCACGTGCGAATGGAAGCGCCTCCGGAAGAATCAACCTGTGAGGCCGAGATCTACGCGTTGGATGCGTGCCTGCACGGTCAGGAAAAGATTGCGAATTTTATAAACGGAATCGCAGAGGGAGAGTGGCCAAGGACTTGGCCAAGCAAGGGTGGGCCCCCGGTAAGCCACCTGTGGTGTACGAAGACAACAAAGGGGCCATTGATCTGGCCACCACCAACATTTATCGCCAGAAGTTGGATCATATTGACCTACCTGCCTACGTCAACGCGATGATCCTGGCTGGAAAGGCGTTGTCGGAGAAGATCGGTTCCGCCGACAACTACGGCGATGCCAATACAAAGCGGCAGCGGGGACCGAAGTATGCGAAGATGACAGGAAGGATTTTGCAACCGTGATCAGTGAGGCTTATGACGAAAGACTTCTGTGTAAGTCATTAGTATTAATGCCATCAAGGGGGAGCTTAGGAACTTAGTCAGTGTGATGGGATTAATACAACCGGTAAATACGTTAGTTAATAATTATAGTTCAAGTATAGTTCATACTGTGGAAAAAGTAGTAATTACTGGTGTGGGTGGCAGTGGTGGCGCAAATACCGATATGTCACGTACGGACACCTTGACTAGAACTTCCTTCGTTTTGAGAGGCTCTACTAGCCGAGTCCACGGGCCTTTACCACTTCCCTTCTAACTCAGTCTTACGCTTTCCACTTATCCGAGCCCTACTACTGGCAAGTTTTCTATCATTAAAAGTTGATTGGTGAAAAAAAAATATTTTAACCCTGAAATTTTAGACTTAGAGACCTGCACGAGCTGTTTCGTTCGTTTGGCGGGCTTTTGTCTGTGTTGAGTGATTTTCCTATTAAAGGACGTTTGGAGCTGGCTATTTAGTCAACCGGGGACGCCTGGGAGACGTTAAACCGGCTTCTAATATCGCAAATACTGTTCAACTTCTTCAGGCTGTGGGCCGGCATGTCTTGCCATCCTAAACCGTAGGCTGCCTGGCCCTGAGGAATAATCCTGCTTCGTCAGGCCCCACGCGCGCTTCCTTCCACTGAGTGTCCGGCCCTTCACGGGAAAAATTCCATGACAAATCCGAGGCCCGACGTGTACTATCCCCAACGATAGCTCAATGGAAGAGTAAGTCGGTAATATAACCAAACACAGTCCTCAAAAAAGAGAATGATGTCTCGTTATATTAGCTCAGTGACGCAAAGACAAAAAGCCGCCAAAAGACCAGGATCAAATTGGCATTTCAGACGTGTCCGGCCAGACGAAATCTATAAATAAGTTTTTACCGGATAATTCGGGGGGTGATGTCCACAGTACCCCCTCCCAGGTTTTTATGGCGGAACTTCGTTTCCGACATAATACGCTTTGAACTGATTTCTTTTCTGACTAAGATTCGTTTAGAGTTATGTATGAAGATACATCAACCCACGAATTAGCCGTTATAAAACAACAATGATACTTGCCCCGGTACCAATCGTATATATACTCTAGCACATTCAGTATCTATATTAAAGTCTTCCTCTTTCTTCTGTCGAAAAGATATTTGTGCAGTATGTGCAAGTATAATGTTTTATGGTTGAGTAATAATGTAATGTCGCCATTTCCATATATATGTAATAACCGGTCGTCGGTTTCCATAAATACATTTACTTTTTGTGAAGACATACCCTTGTATAAATCGGTATCATTTAATATAGTGTCAGGTGATCAAGTCTGACGACTATATCCGAAGTTGGGTTGAGTGCGCCCTAACCTTGCGATATGCCGATACAAGTAGAGATCGATGGAATCCGGTGTAGCAGTTCATGTTATTAATATATCAGTTCTTGATTAGACTGTAGAGTCTTTAATGAGATTATCATTCTGGTACTAATGCGGGTCGTATCCAGGAAACACCATCGCTCACTCAAATAGCGATCCCGTAACGGTGCTGTTTCGTGGCCGTCTCGTCTGTCTCTGCCGAAGCAAGAGAATAGAATGCATATTTTTTGTCAGCTGTGTCTTGTTAATCTCTAGAATAATGAATGCTGTAGTAGCTTTAATATCTAAGTAAGGATGTCGGGACGATATTGGATCAATGCTATGTTCGCAATCGATCAGGTCCACAATACTTCTAGAGAAAAAAATACTTACTATAGACGCCGTTTACGCGCGCGGACTCCTTTACCTGGTGGAGGACCTCCAACCAAAGTTAAGTCTAAGGTAGACTGTTCGAGGACGTCCCAAATTTTGTGAGGGATTGCGCCTTGTGCCAAGTCAAAAGGAATGTCTAGCACCCCTCGTGGTAGTGCTTGTATGGTCCACGCGGTATGATCTTTATCTGTGGGAGATATGGTATCATCCCATGTCTCAAGTTTCTTGGCGTCTTTATATACTGGAAGGTATTGTCTTACTTTAGGATCTTCCACTGGATCCAGACTCCTCCAGAAATGTAAGACTGGTTGTATGATTTGTGCAGCAGTCGAAATTCGATTCAATCGCGTATGGCGTTTGTGAGGTACTGCCATGACTCTCATGAGATATAAATCAGAGCGTGTCATCGGTTACGTATTGAGCCGCAGGCCTCACCAAGTAAAAAGCGTCTTTGGCCCATGAAATATGTCCAATCGCATCTCCTTCTTACTAGGGTGAACGAGAGTGTCATTGCCCGCGCGAGGGTCTTGATCTCCGTCATCGCTCCCCTCTTGATGGACTCCTTGCGAACGTGCCGTCCTTATCGCCTTTCTCGGTCGGTCGTAGATAAGGTCATTTTGCGCTCTCCTTATTTGCGCCTCCGTGAACTTTCCTTCCGGCACGTTCGACTCCACCCTTTTGCGGGTCTGAGTCCCCGCCGCTCGTCTGTCTCTTCGATTCGATCGCGTATGGCGTTTGTGAGGTACTGCCATAACTCTCATGAGATATAAATCTGAGAGCGTGTCATCGGCTACGTGTTGAGCCGCAGGCCTCACCAAGTAAAAAGCGTCTTTGGCCCATGAAATATGTCCAATCGCATCTTCTTCTTTCCAACTGGGGTGAACGAGAGTGTCATTGCCCGCGCGAGGGTCTTGATCTCCGTCATCGCTCCCCTCTTGATGGACTCCTTGCGAACGTGCCGTCCTTATCGCCTTTCTCGGTCGGTCGTAGATAAGGTCATTTTGCGCTCTCCTTATTTGCGCCTCCGTGAACTTTCCTTCCGGCACGTTCGACTCCACCCTTTTGCGGGTCTGAGTCCCCGCCGCTCGTCTGTCTCTTCGATTCGATCGCGTATGGCGTTTGTGAGGTACTGCCATAACTCTCATGAGATATAAATCTGAGAGCGTGTCATCGGCTACGTGTTGAGCCGCAGGCCTCACCAAGTAAAAAGCGTCTTTGGCCCATGAAATATGTCCAATCGCATCTTCTTCTTTCCAACTGGGGTGAACGAGAGTGTCATTGCCCGCGCGAGGGTCTTGATCTCCGTCATCGCTCCCCTCTTGATGGACTCCTTGCGAACGTGCCGTCCTTATCGCCTTTCTCGGTCGGTCGTAGATAAGGTCATTTTGCGCTCTCCTTATTTGCGCCTCCGTGAACTTTCCTTCCGGCACGTTCGACTCCACCCTTTTGCGGGTCTGAGTCCCCGCCGCACTTTTGCGGTCGGTGGCCCGCTTGTTCTCCAGCTCATCCTCCTCCTTCTCCGCAATTGGTGCCCTGTAGGCATCCCGTTCCGAGATATC
>WBZZ01001151.1:70000-73138 GCA_019918135.1 Paulinella micropora | reverse complement strand
AGTCCGGGAAGCACAACCTATCGTCGCAGAAGGTGGAGAAGCTCCAAGTCGACGGCTTCGCAGTCCTCGGCAAAGCGGCTGCAACTGGTGCGGGCTCGCGTCTCTTGGGGGGAGTCTTGACGTTGGTGGCCAACTATCTGGCACCGTGCGCTACCATTGTACAGGCGCCTGTTCCACACCCACAGCAATTGTGGGTGAGGCTGTCGTCTGGGAGCGCGACGGCGTCGGATGTGTTCGTCGGCAACGGCTACTTCCCCCAAGAAAATCAACGAGAGGAATCTATTGCAGCCTATGAGGCGTGGCAGGCGGCCGTCTCCTACTTCGCCACCAAAGGTCATGTGGTTACGGTTGGTGATGCTAATGCTAAGCTGGGGCCCGCCAGAATAGCGCGGGAGGAGGGAGTGGTGGGCCTCTTTGGCGAGATAGATGGAGGGGTAGAGGGGTTAGGAGTGAGAATGGTGAGTTGCTGGCTGCGATGCTTGTTGCCACGGGGTTGCGCAATCTCAGTGGGTTTTCGCAACCACGGGGGGACAAATATTGGTGGTCTAGGCAGGAAAATGTAGGTGGACGAAGGCATCTACTGGATTACATCTGCGTCTCTTCCGAGCTGGCGGAGGAGGCAAGCTTCGGCGTCGACGAGGTAGACCTTGATACCGACCACAAAGCTGTGTGGGCGGAACTGGTCTGGGGGGGACAGCCACCCCCCAAAAAGCAGGTAAAGAGGTACAAAGCATTCAAGGCAGAGCGCTTGATAGGCAGGGTAGTTGAGGGTAAGGAGAGTGAGCTGTCTAAGCTTAGGTTGAAATACGACGAGACCTTTGCAGCTGGTATATCGGGGCTGTTGCCAGATGGCCTCCCAGACCTATCAGCAGTGGAGGACCCGGATGAGCTTCAGCAGGAGGTAGATAGGGTCGCTAGCTTAGTGGTCCGAGCTTTCACGGGCGCAGCCGTGAAGGTCTTGGAGTTCGGTGATTAGGCCAGGGTTTACTAATGCATGGTTTGATGAGAGTCTTAGGGAAGCGATTGCGCGACGGAGAGAGGCATACGGCCTCTGGCGAAGGAATGAGGCCAACCGAGAGGCCTGGCAAAGATATAAAGAAGCGAGGAAGGCGGTCAGAAGGTTATGCAAGGAGAAGAAGGAGCAAGCGTGGAAGCGGGTCCAGAATGACACCGCTGCCAACTTCAGGAGCGCTACCATGGCCACGTACTGGAAGCTGTCAAAGCGTTTGGGCGGGGTTCGGCGGTCGAACGCTTCTGCTCCTGTTCGGAAGCCCGATGGCACTCTGGCATGCACACTCCGGGAAAAACTACAAGAATGGGAAGAATACCGCCGACGTATGGTGGTCCCCAAAGAAAACCAGTTTTTGGAGGATGCATGTGTAGAGGAAGTCGGTTCTGATGAGGAAGCAGCGCGGATTGAGCCCGAGCGGAAGGCCCGCGAAACCTTCCAGTATAACGACAACCTGCGCGACCAATTCGAGGCCATGGCGCAAGCCGAGGAGATCCGGACTGAGACGGGCCCGCTGGACTATGATTACACCGAGAAGGAAGTGGAGCTCTGCCAGGAAAATCTCCAGAATCACAAAGCGTGCTCACCGGATAAGATCAAGAACGAGATGCTCAAGTACGGAGGCACGCGGATTGTGAGCTTTCTGGTGCGCTTCTTCAACTGGTTGAAATCGTGCGAATACACCCCCAGCGACTGGGGCAAAGCGATTATCGTCAACATCCCAAAAGGAGGCGACCAACCGATCCGGAAAATTGGAGAGACATCGCGATTCTGAGCTGTCTGGGTAAGATGTATCTGTCCCTTATGGCGGCGAGGCTTACGGCTTTCATCGATCAGCCGGGCAGGCTTCGCCCAGAGCAGGGTGGGTTCCGGCCAAAACGTAGTACGGGGGACCAGATTTTTGTCCTTAAGGAGCGTCTGCGCCTTAGACAACAAGCTGGCCTCCGTTCTTTCGTTTTGTTCGTGGATCTGAGAAAGGCATTCCCTACGGTTTGGCGGGCCGGGTTGTTTCAGAGGCTAACCCAGATGGGGGTACAGGGCAAGTTCTATCGCATTCTGCGGCGTTTTTACCGAAGAACGTCATCGCGAGTGCTAGTCGATGGCGAACTCACTGGTGAAGTGCTGGAAGAGATGGGAGTTCAGCAAGGGTCGCCGTTGTCACCGTCGCTGTTCAACGTCTTCATGGATGAGCTAACGGTCCGAATCGCGAAAGAGTTGGAGATCGAGGACCTCAACCGCATCGAAGACATACGGACCCTGCTTTACGCCGACGACGTTGCGGTAATTGCGCATAGCGTCACGGAGCTTCAACAGATTGTAAATGTCGTGGCGACATTCGTGGAGGACTATCGGCTTGAAATCAACCTGAAACCGGGCAAGACGGAAGTCATGCCGATATACGGGCACGCCAAGTCAAAAAAGTCGCCCCCATGCGTGAGGTTCCGGGGCAAGGTTCTCAACGTCACCGACCACTACAAATACCTGGGAGTTCTGCTCACGGACACCCTCTCCGATAAACCGCAAGCGAAGCGGGCGGCGGAAATCACTGTAGCGGGAACGGCTGCCTGCTACCCCCTCTGGATTGCCCATGAAGTTCCAGCGCGTCTTCGGCTGATGAATTGGCAGCAAATGGTTGGCGCAAAGTTGCTTTACGCATCGGCTTTTTGGGATCTGCCGGGCGCCAACAAGCTGAGTAAGCTGGAGGGCGCGTTGGTAGCGCCCCTGCGGGTCATCTTGGGTGTTGGTACGCGCACAAGCGGCTGCATCACCAGGGGTTTAGGCCGCACGCCGAGTTTTAGCATCCTTGCCAAGGCGGCCCGGCTTCGGTTCCTAGGGCGCATCGAGTTACTGGGCAACACAGCGCTAACACGCAGGCTTTACAACACGGGTCGGTGCAAATGGAAGGAAGATACGGAAAATTTGATCTTAGCAGATCACAGGCTGCGGGAGGGCTTGGATGCGCTCAAGCGGGTCGTGAACGAAGATGGCACGGTAGATGATAAGGACTGGCGGGCCGCTCTGGCGAACTGGAACGAGGTGGTAAAGCAATGGTCTGTCCGGCAGGAAGTAGCTGGCTGGGAGCGGCAGGCTAAGCCCTCTGATGGGCTTAGGGTGCTGCTTAGCCAGAT
>WBZZ01001151.1:60000-62500 GCA_019918135.1 Paulinella micropora | reverse complement strand
TCACATGCCGAAATAGCGACGGGAAGCACAATCCTGTTCCCTCAGGGTGCCCTTTCTCGCTTGTTGAGCCCGGAATAAAACCCACAGTGCTCTGTCGGTTTATACTAGACTGTCGAACAGTCTCGAAACTCCATCTGCTTACTGGGCCCTCTGTAATGGAGGTGGGAGCTCGTTCTGCAAGGGGCGCTTTATGGAACGAGCCCTGGCCCCGCCTGGTACTAGGGAGCTTTGGTATTGCCTGTATCAGTCCCTTCCGTGCAAACATCACGGCTTAGCTGGGCATCGGGTTAATACTTTACCCACAGACTTCCTGGTTGACGAAATCAGAAGCTCCTTTTTTCTGACATTTGTCGATATTTCATCTACCTCCTACCTACCTACCTACCTACCTATTTATCTACCTACCTACACATCTATCTACCTATCTACCTATCTATCTATCTATCTATCTATCTATCTATCTATCTATCTATCTATCCATCCACCCATCTATCTATCTATCTATCTATCTATCTATCTATCTATCTATCTATCTATCTATCTATCTATCTATCTATCTATCTATATCTATATCTATATCTATCTATCTATCTATCTATCTATCCATCCATCCATCCACCCATCTATCTATCTATCTATCTATCTATCTATCTATCTATCTATCTATCTATCTATCTCTCTCTCTCTATCTATCTATCTATCTATCTATATATCCATCCACCCACCCACCCATCTATCTATCTATCTATCTATCTATCTATCTATCTATCTATCTATCTATCTATCTATCTATCTATCTATCTATCTACCATCTGCAACGACCTGGGTACTTGTCCTTATCAGCATACTCTTGTGCCAGTTCATCCGTAAAAAGCTGTACACAGAAGTAGACTTTCTATTTGCTGAGTATATACAATGACGATCACTTTTGAACGCTTGGTCTCTCTCTCTCTCTCTTTCTCTCTCTCTCTTCTCTCTCTCTCTCCCTCTTTCTCTCTCTCTTTCTATGTCTCTCAGTCAAATCTTGCTTTCATTGTTTAAGTAGCGGTTTGCAAACTCCTTTTATAGGCTTTCTAACAGGCCACTGCTAGATGTAAGAATCCACTGAGAACGAATCAAGTGACAATAAGAAAGCTCATGGTTATCGTGCTTCTGCCACATTTTTCCGTTTGATGTGGTCTCGGGAACGGGAACGGGAACGGGAAAATGTCGTTCCATTGTCCACGGATTGTTCGCAATTTATTTGCCGTCTCGACCGCAAAATTCGACTCGGAATCGAAATCTATTATTTCAAACTCGCGCACCCAAGCATGGAAAGCAACAATAGAGAGAGATAGAGAGAGAGAGAGAGAGAGAGATAGAGAGAGAGAGAGGGAGGGAGAGAGGGAGGGAGGGAGGAGACGGAGGGAGGGAGGGAAGGACGGAGGGAGAGAAGCTATCTAGCTGCCTATGAAAATCTTCTACCCATATACCTACCTACCCATCGATCGATCTATACATTTATCATTATCTGACCTCTTGCCGGATGGTGACTGCGCCAGTTTTGCCTGGCTTTCTTTGACATTCCACCGCCACGAAATCGTTAGGATCCACCAACACGAAGTCGGTCTCGGGAAACATACGGGCTAGGAGGTTCGTGTGCTGTCCGGGGGCGGCCCCAGCATACACTAATAGATTCCCAGGCTTACCTGTAGTGGGTACGAAGGTAGGTCTTAGTTCTGGTAAGTTAGGTAGGTAGGTAGTAGTTTAGGCAGGCAAGTAGGTAGGTAGGTAGGTAGGTACGCAGGTTACGTAGGTAGCCCACAATATCCGCGGCATACCAACAAGCAAGCAACTTCATAAAAAAGTAATACACTCCCAAGCCATCCTTTCTTCGCTCAGTCCATATTTGCTAGCCTTTCATTTTCTGCTGTTTCTATTCCTTTCCTGTCTTGTTCCTTCCTTCCTTCCTTCGTTCTTGCTATCTAATTTTTGTCTCTGTCTTCCTGTTTTTCTATCCCATCGGTTACTAATCCTTCTTGTCCACTGCTCAGTCAAGCATACCCGACTTTTCGGACACTTACCGTTTCGGACAGGTTAACACGCCGCAAAAGCATAATAAAAACGGCAAAATTACCCTGATTTTGCGGTGTGGTAAAAGTGTCGAAAAATGGTAAAGTGTCCGAATAATCGGAGTCGGTCGATAAATGTTCAACCTCCGGCCCGGCGGGTGCGTTTTCGACGCCTTGCCTTAATTTGTGGCTGGTTCCCTCGTGTATACTCACCCTCAAAAACCCGATAAATTTGTCGACACGTGGCAATGCACTTCAATCACATCGTGCGTGACATTGGGATATATAATCTGTTCTCGGGTGGCGTAATCGCCCCCGGGGAATGAGCTTTCGGCATTTAAGGTTGTTTGGACCCCCGCCCCCAAAACTAGGCTCACCCCTGGTGAGTTTATCAACCGAGTCCACTGTACGGTCCATCAGCACCAATAAATCATGGATAACTGAAACCA
>WBZZ01001151.1:0-52500 GCA_019918135.1 Paulinella micropora | reverse complement strand
GGCTAGGGCCGTAGAACCTACACACGGCCCCATGGCTCGGCACCAACCCTCGAGCTTCATCCAAGCCGACCACTTTCGCGGCGGACGGACTATATCTTCAGATCTCTCTATGTGCCTACCCGCACACAGAAAGATCCCACTCCCGTCTCGTCTCTGAACCTTTCTCATCTGCCAGGCCACCACTGGACAGCGGCGACGGATGACTACTGGGTCCACTCACCGAACGATTTAGGTGAATTGAGTGGTGACTTGACCCTCCCACTGACCTCTCACGTCAGTTCACGAATCAAACGGTAGCGGAGCAGCATTTGAACCGAATAGGAGCCGTGCGCGGGGTAGCTTGACAAGAAGGACTTGGCTGCGGGTTGACCAATCCTTCGAGTTTTTACCATCCGATGAGTGTTAACCTCGCCTGCCGCACCTTGCGGTTCCCGCAGGCCGCGGTATCGAAGGCTCTTAGGGCTCTCCCGAACAGTTTGAGAGTGTATCGAGCGCCAATAAAGGGTAGTCATCAGCCCTGACAGTCATGCTACACCAGTCACGACTGCGATTAAGAGCTGGTGGAGGGCTGAAGGAGATAGATAGATCAACCCCCAGGCTGTAGGTGCCAGTAGGCCGAGTCCATCTCTGGGATAGATAGATAGATGGATAAGATATAGCTAAGGTAGTAGATAGATAGAGATAGAGAAGATAGAGATAGAGATAGATAGATAGATAGATAGATAGATAGATAGATAGATAGATAGATAGATAGATAGATAGATAGATGATATGTTTAATCTATGGGCGTGGCTTAGCTTGAAAAGCCATGGCCTCCTATACTACCCCCGGACAAGAACTTTCAGCACCGGCCAAGCTGCACACCAACCACTGTCTCGCTGTGGTTGGTGTCTGTGCCCAGTTCAAGCCGAAAGGTAGCCGAGCCCTTTTGAACTATACGGGACAACACTAGAACACTCCCCAGGAGCGTGTGCCCTAAGGAGATGATGTCACACGCAAGTCGAGGTTTCAGGAGTTCACGCTCGTTGTGAGTTACCTTCTACAACCCCGACTTCATCAACCCTTTGCATCACGCCCCGACTTCATCAGCCATGGTCAGGAGTTGGTTGCCTGTTTAGCCCTTGCGCTGCGCGCGATTAACGGCGGACACAAAATCGTCATTGTAGGAGATAGTTAGATCTGAACCCCAGGCTGAGTTGCCAGTGGCAGAGACCGTCTCCAGGGATAGATAGATAGATAGATAGATAGATAGATAGATAGATAGACAAGATAGATAAGATAGATAAGATAGACAAGATAGATAAAATAGATAAGATAGATAAGATAGATAACATAGATAAGATAGATAACATAGATAGATGGATAGGATAGATAGATAGATAGATAGATAGATAGATAGATAGATAGATATGTTTAATCTATGGGCGTGGCTTAGCTTGAAAAGCCATGATAGATAGATAGATAGATAGATAGATAGATAGATAGATAGATAGATAGATAGATAGTAGGTAGGTAGGTAGGTAGGTAGGTAGGTAGGTAGGTAGGTAGATAGATAGATAGATAGATAGATAGATAGATAGATATAGATAGATAGATAGATAGATAGATAGATAGATAGATAGATAGATAGATAGATAGATAGATAGATAGATGGATAGATATATTTTTCGTCTATCAGCGCTGCATATCCGAGGACATAGGCATCCATTCCACCCCGAGGACATAGGCATCCATTCCACCCCGTCATCCGAAAGTGACTGGGCAGCGGGCTGGAGTTGGGCACGAGGCCCCCTTTCCTGACTGCATGGGCGGGCATAGTAAATCTACAGGAGCACGTGCCCCCCCCCCCCCCCCCCCCAAGGCTTGCCCCGGGGCCCGCCTTTCGCGGGGGTCGAACTTTATCTTTAAGATCTCCCGGCTAATGTGCCTACCAGCACACAGGAAGGGAAGTTCCCACTCCCGTTTAGTCTCTGAACCTTTCCCATTTATCAGCACACCACTGGGTAGTGGCGACAGTACAGGGCCCGGCGAAATAAGTGGGCCGACGTCGAGAGAGTGGCTATTTGCTTTCTCCACTGGTCACTGAACTCACGTCGGAACACAAAGTCACACAAGGCAGCCCACCAAGAGGTAGTCGTACCGAGTAGGAGCCATGCGCGGGGTTGGCCTGACACAAGAAGGGACTTGGCTGCGGATTGCCCATTATTCCCGGCGTGGCCATATCCTTTGAGTTTTTACCATCTGACGAGCGTTACATCGCCTGCTGCATCTCTCGGTTTCCCGGAGGCCGCGGTAGCTAAGGCTCTTACGACTTTACCGCAGTTTGAGAGTGTATCGAGGGCCCATGATACCGTAACTTGCGGTAGGTAGTCATCAGCCCTGGCCAGTCACGCTGCAATAGCTGTGTCCAACTCACGAGCAACGTTGCGCTCTTAACAGATGGTGCAGGGCTGTAACGGGGGTGTGGATGTGCGAGCAAGACATAACTTAAGATTTGCCCGCGCGTCTAGCCCCCCGATAGATAGATAGATAGATAGATAGATAGATAGATAGATAGATAGATAGATAGATAGATAGATAGATAGATAGATATAGATATAGATATAGATATAGATATAGATATAGATAGATAGATAGATAGATAGATAGATAGATAGATAGATAGATAGATAGATAGATAGATAGATAGATAGATAGATAGATAGATACAGATACGAATGGAGAGAACAGAGAAACTGTGTTATTTGTGCGCGTGCGTGCGAGAGAGAGAGAGAGAGAGAGAGAGAGAGAGAGAGAGAGAGAGAGAGAGGACCTCCTGCGCGCGGGCGACATATTTACGGCGTGGGGCGGAGGGCAAGAGGAAACGGAGCAATTGCGCATCTGCGCGCGGGTCCTTGTCCGGGTGCTGCACAAGGGTGCAACATACACAGAAACATATCTATTTAGCATATGCATATACACAGCATCTATATGCGTCAGATATGTTTTTGTAAATGTATGCATACATATTATTAAAAATGTAGATGCATATGTTTTTGCATTTTGTGCATATTTATTTTATAATTATAGCTATGCGTATGTATTTTATATGTACAAGAGTTTTACGTTATGTATATCATAAATAAAAATGCACGTATGCATGCAGGCATGTGTGTGTGTGTATGTGTGTCTGTGTGTGTGTGTGTTTTACGTATAGGTACAGGAATGTATCTAAATATCACCAGACGACAACGTCAGATACGTGATTTTCAAAGTTCCTTGTTCTTAAGTACAAGTGGCGATGAATTCAAGCGCTTCGTCTCCGATAGATAGATAGATAGTGTTTAATGTGTTTAATCCATGGGGGTGGCATAGCTTTAAAAGCAATAAGCCTCCAATACTACCCCCGGGCAGGAACTCTCAGCACTTCACAAGCTGCATACCAACCATCCACTCGAGTTGGTGCCCGCCCAGTTCAAGCCGAAAGGTAGCCGAGCCCTTTTGAACTGTACAGAACAACCACTAAAAACACTCCCCCAAAAAAGGAAATGATTCACTCTCGAAGCCGAGGTTTCGGGAGTTCACGCTCGTTGTGAGTTACCTTCTACAACCTCGACTTTATCAACCCTTTGCATCACGGCCCCGGTCGGGAGATGGTCGCATGTTTAGCCCTTGCGCTGCGCGCGATCGACGGCGGACACAAAACCGTCGTTATAGAGGGTTTGGTTTTAGGCCGGAGCACTGAGTAGCTGGCACCGCACATCCCCCCCCCCCCCCCGGAATAGATAGATAGATAGACAGATAGATAGATAGATAGATAGATAGATAGATAGATAGATAGATAGAGAGAGAGAGAGAGATAGATAGATAGATAGATAGATAGATAGATAGATAGATAGATAGATAGATAGATAGATAGATAGATAGATAGATAGATATAAATATGCTTGGTCAATCAGCTCTGCATCTACCCCCCCCCCCCCCCCCCCACACACACACACACATACACACACACCCCATTTCCGCACCCCTATCCGAATAAACATGGTTTGTGGGAACCAGGAGGAGTTGGGAGCTTGTATTTGCACGGTGGCTAGCCCCAGGCTCGATGTTTGTGCTGATACAATTTTTCTTATTCACGTAAATATTTGCGTTAGGGGAGTGTCCTGAATGCCAAAATTCCTTGTTTTTTCCCGCACCCTTGTCGGAATAAATCATGATTTGCGGGAACCAGGAGAGTTGGGAGCTCATATTTGCAGGATGGCAAGCTAGCCCTTCACTCGATGTTGATGATGATCCGAACTTTTTCGGAATTCACGCAAATGTTTGCGTTAGGTGAGTGTCGTGAATGCCTTTGTTTTTTTTAGCCTTTTCTCTCTCTCCCTCTCTCCCTCTCTCTCTCTCTCTCTATATATATATATATATATATATATATGATATATTATAATTATATTGATCTGTCATGGCTGAGCCCGAGGGCCATGCGCCTCCATCCCTCGACCCAACAGGGACTACAGTGAGTATGTTGGGGAGGGAAGAGTGACTCTAACCATCCTGCATAGAAGGCCCCAAAAGGAAGTCCCTACTACCCGCACAGTGTCGGGTACCTTGCAGGAAATCAACTACAAATGATTGATCTTCCCCGCGTGAGAGCTCCACGAGACTGGGTAGGTCCCGCATTAGGCTACTCACAGGGGTAGCAGACATTTCATGCGGTCTGCCAGCGTATGAGGACGTTTTGTGGTAAGAATCTGGGACGCCTCGAAACCCGTCACCAACCCTAGATCGCGGATTGTATCAACCCTTTTGATCACATGTGGTGTATATGTCTTAAGCGGAACCCGGAACAACACAACTACATAGCCTCGGAACCAACACAAAACCATAGCCTCAGAACCAACAACATCGCTCTTGCCCAAAGGTAAAGCGGTCCGCGCACGTGAAGCGGGAACCGCGTGGTGCGACCAGGGGGCGGATAAGAACAATAATAATAATAATAATAATAATAATAATAATAATAATAATAGTGCTTCTCTGTCACTGGCTGATGCATTTCTGCACATGCGCCTCCATCGTCTCACCCGTGTGGGGAGTACGAAGAATTGACGATAAGCTCTAATGACACCCCCGCAAGGGCAGTTCCAACACTTCCAGACGGGCCGGTATGTTCAATGAAAATACTGGTCCAGACGGATCGGTATGTTCAATGAAAATACTGGTGGCACCGACGGGAATCGAACTGGCGACAGGGCCCAGATGGTAGAACTTGACCACTGGGCTATCACGGTGTCCAAATAACAATAATAATAATAATAATAATAATAATAATAATAATAATAATAATAATAATAATAATAGTGCTTCTCTGTCAATGGCTGATGCAAATCTGCACATGCGCCTCCATAATAATAATAATAATAATAATAATAGTGCTTCTCTGTCAATAGCTGATGCATTTCTGCACATGCGCCTCCATCGTCTCACCCGTGAGGGGAGTACGAAGAATTGACGATAAGCTCTAATGACGCCCCCGCAAGGGCAGTTCCAACACTTCCAGACGGGCCGGTATGTTCAATGAAAATACTGGTCCAGAAATAGACCGGTATGTTCAATGAAAATACTGGTGGCACCGACGGGAATCGAACTGGCGACAGGGCCCAGATGGTAGAACTTGACCACTGGGCTATCACGGTGTCCAAAATAATAATAATAATAATAATAATAATAATAATAATAATAATAATAGTGCTTCTCTGTCAATGGCTGATGCATTTCTGCACATGCGCCTCCATCGTCTCACCCGTGAGGGGAGTACGAAGAATTGACGATAAGCTCTAATGACACCCCCGCAAGGGCAGTTCCAACACTTCCAGACGGGCCGGTATGTTCAATGAAAATACTGGTCCAGACGGATCGGTATGTTCAATGAAAATACTGGTGGCACCGACGGGAATCGAACTGGCGACAGGGCCCAGAATAATAATAATAATAATAATAATAATAATAATAATAATAATAATAATAATAATAATAATAATATATATATTGATCTGTCATGGCTGAGCCCGAGGGCCATGCGCCTCCATCCCTCGACCCAACAGGGACTACAGTGAGTATGTTGGGGAGGGAAGAGTGACTCTAACCATCCTGCATACAAAAGGAAGTCCCTACTACCCGCACAGTGTCGGGTACCTTGCAGGAAATCAACTACAAATGATTGATCTTCCCCGCGTGAGAGCTCCACGAGACTGGGTAGGTCCCGCATGGAGGTACTCACAGGGGTAGCAGACATTTCATGCGGTCTGCCAGCGCATGAGGACGTTTTGTGGTAAGTGTCTGGGACGCCTCGAAACCCGTTACTACCCCTAGATCTCAGAATGTAAATACCCCTTTGATCCCACGTGGTGTATGTCTTATAAAAAACAACACAACGACATGGCCTCGGAACCAACGCAACAACATAGCCTCGGAACCCACATCAACATAGCCTCGGAACCCACACAACAACAGAGCCTCGGAACCAACACAACAACATAGCCTCGGAACCAACACAACAACATAGCCTCGGAGCCAACACAACGACATAGCCTCGAAACCAGTGGATAATAATAATAATAATAATAATAATAATAATAATAATAATAATAATAATAATAATAGTGCTTCTCTGTCAATGGCTGATGCATTTCTGCACATGCGCCTCCATCGTCTCACCCGTGAGGGGAGTACGAAGAATTGACGATAAGCTCTAATGACACCCCCGCAAGGGCAGTTCCAACACTTCCAGACGGGCCGGTATGTTCAATGAAAATACTGGTCCAGAAATAGACCGGTATGTTCAATGAAAATACTGGTGGCACCGACGGGAATCGAACTGGCGACAGGGCCCAGATGGTAGAACTTGACCACTGGGCTATCACGGTGTCCAATAATAATAATAATAATAATAATAATAATAATAATAATAATAATAATAATAATAATAATAATAATAATAATAATAGTGCTTCTCTGTCAATGGCTGATGCATTTCTACACATGCGCCTCCATCGTCTCACCCGTGAGGGGAGTACGAAGAATTGACGATAGGCTCTAATGACACCCCCGCACGGGCAGTTCCAACACTTCCAGACGGACCGGTATGTTCAATGAAAATACTGGTGGCACCGACGGGAATCGAACTGGCGACAGGGCCCAGATGGTAGAACTTGACCACTGGGCTATCACGGTGTCCATAATAATAATAATAATAATAATAATAATAATAATAATAATAATAATAATAATAATAATAATAATAATAATACTATATCTGAGGCGTACTGATGCAGCTAATGGCATATCCTCAACGGACATAAGCCTCCAATACCCTTGTTCGAGGTCCTCCACCCCCCCGTGTCAGTCTCTCGCCTGATGATCGGGGCCACCGATGGAGCTCCTGAGGGCAAGACTGCACTAAGCCGAGGTTATTCCACAGTCCCAGCAACCTCTTGCAAGACGTCACCGAATGTGCAAGTGCATACACCAAGCGCGGTTGCTAGAGCTGCCTCGAAACCCCACCCATAACAATCTGGTGTCTGCTGGGTCCTGGGCTATCAACCAGCATATGCGGAGTTTAAGATCTTTTACGCGCGCAACGACCCTCCTCCCCAGCATCTACCACCAAAGGGTTATGAGTTGGCGTCACAGTTTAACGCCTTGAGGCCATTGGGCTGGAACTCTGTTTAGCAAGTGTGACTAGGTTTTTTCATCGGGATTTCCCTCAAATATGTCACAGTCAACACTCCAAGGCAGATTTACTATATCTGAGGCGTACTGATGCAGCTAATGGCATATCCTCAACGGACATAAGCCTCCAATACCCTTGTTCGAGGTCCTCCACCCCCCCGTGTCAGTCTCTCGCCTGATGATCGGGGCCACCGATGGAGCTCCTGAGGGCAAGACTGCACTAAGCCGGGTTATTCCACAGTCCCAGCAACCTCTTGCAAGACGTCACCGAATGTGCAAGTGCATACACCAAGCGCGGTTGCTAGAGCTGCCTCGAAACCCCACCCATAACAATCTGGTGTCTGCTGGTCCTGGGCTATCAACCAGCATATGCGGAGTTTAAGATCTTTTACGCGCGCAACGACCCTCCTCCCCAGCATCTACCACCAAAGGGTTATGAGTTGGCGTCACAGTTTAACGCCTTGAGGCCATTGGGCTGGAACTCTGTTTAGCAAGTGTGACTAGGTTTTTTCATCGGGATTTCCCTCAAATATGTCACAGTCAACACTCCAAGGCAGATTTACTATATCTGAGGCGTACTGATGCAGCTAATGGCATATCCTCAACGGACATAAGCCTCCAATACCCTTGTTCGAGGTCCTCCAACCCCCCGTGTCAGTCTCTCGCCTGATGATCGGGGCCACCGATGGAGCTCCTGAGGGCAAGACTGCACTAAGCCGAGGTTATTCCGCAGTCCCAGCAACCTCTTGCAAGACGTCACCGAATGTGCAAGTGCATACACCAAGCGCGGTTGCTAGAGCTGCCTCGAAACCCCACCCATAACAATCTGGTGTCTGCTGGGTCCTGGGCTATCAACCAGCATATGCGGAGTTTAAGATCTTTTACGCGCGCAACGACCCTCCTCCCCAGCATCTACCACCAAAGGGTTATGAGTTGGCGTCACAGTTTAACGCCTTGAGGCCATTGGGCTGGAACTCTGTTTAGCAAGTGTGACTAGGTTTTTTCATCGGGATTTCCCTCAAATATGTCACAGTCAACACTCCAAGGCAGATTTACTATATCTGAGGCGTACTGATGCAGCTAATGGCATATCCTCAACGGACATAAGCCTCCAATACCCTTGTTCGAGGTCCTCCAACCCCCCGTGTCAGTCTCTCGCCTGATGATCGGGGCCACCGATGGAGCTCCTGAGGGCAAGACTGCACTAAGCCGAGGTTATTCCGCAGTCCCAGCAACCTCTTGCAAGACGTCACCGAATGTGCAAGTGCATACACCAAGCGCGGTTGCTAGAGCTGCCTCGAAACCCCACCCATAACAATCTGGTGTCTGCTGGGTCCTGGGCTATCAACCAGCATATGCGGGTTTAAGATCTTTTACGCGCGCAACGACCCTCCTCCCCAGCATCTACCACCAAAGGGTTATGAGTTGGCGTCACAGTTTAACGCCTTGAGGCCATTGGGCTGGAACTCTGTTTAGCAAGTGTGACTAGGTTTTTTCATCGGGATTTCCCTCAAATATGTCACAGTCAACACTCCAAGGCAGATTTACTATATCTGAGGCGTACTGATGCAGCTAATGGCATATCCTCAACGGACATAAGCCTCCAATACCCTTGTTCGAGGTCCTCCAACCCCCCGTGTCAGTCTCTCGCCTGATGATCGGGGCCACCGATGGAGCTCCTGAGGGCAAGACTGCACTAAGCCGAGGTTATTCCGCAGTCCCAGCAACCTCTTGCAAGACGTCACCGAATGTGCAAGTGCATACACCAAGCGCGGTTGCTAGAGCTGCCTCGAAACCCCACCCATAACAATCTGGTGTCTGCTGGGTCCTGGGCTATCAACCAGCATATGCGGAGTTTAAGATCTTTTACGCGCGCAACGACCCTCCTCCCCAGCATCTACCACCAAAGGGTTATGAGTTGGCGTCACAGTTTAACGCCTTGAGGCCATTGGGCTGGAACTCTGTTTAGCAAGTGTGACTAGGTTTTTTCATCGGGATTTCCCTCAAATATGTCACAGTCAACACTCCAAGGCAGATTTACTATATCTGAGGCGTACTGATGCAGCTAATGGCATATCCTCAACGGACATAAGCCTCCAATACCCTTGTTCGAGGTCCTCCAACCCCCCGTGTCAGTCTCTCGCCTGATGATCGGGGCCACCGATGGAGCTCCTGAGGGCAAGACTGCACTAAGCCGAGGTTATTCCGCAGTCCCAGCAACCTCTTGCAAGACGTCACCGAATGTGCAAGTGCATACACCAAGCGCGGTTGCTAGAGCTGCCTCGAAACCCCACCCATAACAATCTGGTGTCTGCTGGGTCCTGGGCTATCAACCAGCATATGCGGAGTTTAAGATCTTTTACGCGCGCAACGACCCTCCTCCCCAGCATCTACCACCAAAGGGTTATGAGTTGGCGTCACAGTTTAACGCCTTGAGGCCATTGGGCTGAATAATAATAATACAATCAGCCCATGGAAGGTCCTTGGAACCAGAATTCATTTGGATTAAGCTCTTCTTAATTTTTTCCGTCTCTTTCTCATTAAACCTTGCTTACTGTAATAATAATAATAATAATAATAATAATAATAATAATAATAATAGTGCTTCTCTGTCAATGGCTGATGCATTTCTGCACATGCGCCTCCATCGTCTCACCCGTGAGGGGAGTACGAAGAATTGACGATAGGCTCTAATGACACCCCCGCAAGGGCAGTTCCAACACTTCCAGACGGACCGGTATGTTCAATGAAAATACTGGTGGCACCGACGGGAATCGAACTGGCGACAGGGCCCAGATGGTAGAACTTGATCACTGGGCTATCACGGTGTCCAAATAATAATAATAATAATAATAATTAGCGGCTGCGCCAACACCTGAAAGGATGGTTTACCGGTGCGCTTCGTTCGCGCACCAAACCCCGCCAGCCCCACTTCTTATCACTTTTTGTTTTGGTCCCCCGGACCCCCCTCCCGCCCCCTTTCCCTTCGACAGAGTACGTTGAATTGCCGGAGGTGCCGCAGAGGGCGCCTGGTGGCAAAAAACCTCAATTTTCAGGTGTGGGTGCCACCCGCGACCAGAACGGGTACGTACAATCGCAGGGCTCCCCGGACCCCCCCTTTCCCTTCGACAAGGTACGTTGAATTGCCGGAGGTGCCGCAAAGGGCGCATGGTGGCAAAAAACCCTGAATTTTCAGGTTGAGTGCCACCCGCGACCAGAACGGGTACGTACAATCACAGGGCTGGGGTTCCCGGGGAGAGCACCCCGGAACCCCCCCCTTCCCTTCGACAGGGTACGTTGCATTGCCGGAGGTGCCGCAAAGGGCGTCTGGTGGCAAAAAAGCCTGAATTTTCAGGTGTGGGTGCCACCCGCGACCAGAACGGGTACGTACAATCACAGGGCTGGGGTTTCCGGGGGGAGGGCCCCCCGGACCCCCACTGCCCCATCGACAGGGTACGTTCAATTGCCGGAGGCACCGGCAAGTGCTGCAAAAAAAAAAAAAAAAAGGAAATTTGGCATTCAGGACACTCCCCTAACGCAAATATTTGCGTGAATTCCAAAAAAACTATATCAGCATCAAGATCGAGTCTGGGGCTAGACACCCTGCCAATATGAGCTCCAACTCCTCCTGGTTCCTACAAACCATGATTTATTCCGATGGGGGGTGCAAAAAAAGGCTACAACAAACAATGAATTTTGGCATTCAGGACACTCCCCTAACGCAAATATTTGCTTGAATTCCAAAAAAATTATATCAGCATCAAGATCGAGTCTGGAGCTAACCACCCTGCCAATATGAGCTCCCAACTCCTCATGGTTCCCACAAATCATGATTTATAGGGACAGGGGTGCGGAAATGCTGGGGGGTGGAGGGGGGGTACACAATTTTCATTTTCCCCCTTCCCCTTCTCCAACACCTTTCAGGATAATAATAATAACTAACTAACTAAATAAATAAATAAATAAATAAATAAATAAATAAATAAATAAATAAATAAATAAATACATGAACACACATTATATATATGTGTATATATATACATTATATATATATGTACACATATATATATGCATATATATCAAATATGATAACAATGATAAAGGAAAGACAGACAGAAAGGTAGGTAATGGCACGCACACACGCAGGTCCTCACAAATTCTCATACCGCAAAGCAGTGTGGATTATTCTTCCTCAGACTCCAGCTTATGTCTTGCGCTTTTCTTCTCTTGGAGTTCCCATAGCCGCTCTCGCTTCTGCTCCTGCTTCTGCTTCTGCTCCTGCTTCTGCTTCTGCTTCTGCTTCTGCTCCTGTTGCTTCTACTCCGGTGTCGGTTCCGGTGTCGTTCCCTGCTCCGACTCCGACCGCGCATCCGCGTGCTTTCGCTATGCTCGCCTCGCCGCCTTTTGTCTCCCCTCTTGACGACCAAAGGCCGACTTCTAGGTGTCCCTCTAGGAGCTTCCATCTTCACCAGACCTTCCAGCCCTGCAAAAAAGTTTATTTGTTTGTTTGTTCGTTTGTTTGTTGTTGTTGTTGTTGTTGTTGTTGTTGTTGTATTTTTTCTTCTTCTTTTCTTTTCTTCTTCTTCTTCTTCTTCTTCTTCTTTCTTTCTTTCTTTCTTTCTTTCTTCCTTCCTTTATTGTTGTTTTTGTTCTTCTTCTTCTTCCTCTTCCCTCTTCCTTCAAATCGGAGTTGGGCTTCACTTACAGCAGAACCTGCAGGCGTCTTTGGATTGCTTGTGTGTTTGAAAGATGCTCTGTATCTTGTTGGTCTTCTACTCCATTGTATATTCATACATGCTTTTTTTTTTTTTTTAATTACAATAAGCAAGGTTTAATGAGGAAAGGGAAAAAACAATAAGAAGAGCTAAATTCAAAAAGAGGGTTCTAAGGAACATCAGAAAAGCTCAAAGGAAAACTGGAACTTAATTAAGGTGCAACATATAGCGGATAATAGCGCTCCAATTTTTTTTTTTTTTGCTTTTTTTTTTTCACCAATTAGAATTTTAATCATTAGTGTGTTGAACTTGTAGTAAACTCAATACTAAAATGAAACAGAGTAGAAAGGAGAGCAAACAGAGGTAAAATATAGCACGGTTAATCAAAGCAAAAGCAATAGCAAATAAAACAAACAGATGCAGGCAAAGCAAGCAAAGCAAGCAAAGAGCAGGAGGAGACATATGAGGAAAGGATGAAACATGCGTAGGCTCAAATAGTAGAAGATCTATATATCACAGGTAAGAAGCTGGCCATATAATTGTCTAAATGCCCGAAGCGTTTAGTTGCCCGGATCCATGACCCCCCTAGTGTTAATGAGAACTTATGGAGGGAAGGATGCACGCAAGGCTCATACAAGCTAGAAGAGCTTAGCACGCCTCGGGCATGTAGCCCATTGAATACGGACCACATACCCGAGACATACTAATCTCACTACCATTGTAGGCCAAAACATGCCTCCCTCCCCCACAAAGCCCCCCGCAAGCACACAATCATATGAGCAAAATAAACATAAATACAAACCACAAAAATACAGCGTTAGCATATAAACAAATATAAAGTATATACATATATATGCACATATACTATATACATATATAAAATACACATAAGTTCATGTACACGTATATAACATGCATATATACATACATACATACATACATACATATATATGTATATATATACATATATGTATATGTATACATACATATATACAAATATACACACATAGATACATACATGCATATATACATATATACAAATAAATATACACACTTATGCAACATACATACATACATACATGCAAATATATATATATATAAACAACTAAATACACACATACACACACAGACACAGAAGAGAAAAGAGTTCAAAGTCTGTCAATCATTCGTTCAAGTCGTCAATCCGTCATCTTAATCTTTCGTCACAATCCGTTCGGTGTTCTGTTATCCATGTATCCTCCTCTTATTATTAGTGTAGCTCATAATCATAGCCACAAGCTCATAAGGAAATCTTTTTTTTCCCCCAACTTAGAATTTTAATCATTAGTGTTGAACTTGTAGTAAACTCAATATTACAATAAGACAGAGTAGAAAAGAGAGCAAACAGAGATAAAATATAGGCTAATCAAAACAAAAGCAACAGCGCAGGCAAACATTTTTTTTTTAAAATACAGTAAGCAAGGTTTAATGAGAAAAAGACGAAAGAAAAATGAAGAAGAGCATAATTCAATTTTTTTTTTTTTTTTTATACAGTAAGCAAGGTTTAATGAGAAAGAGACGATAGAAAAAAAGAAGAGCCTCATTCAAAAGAATTCTGGTTCCAAGGAACAACAGTACAAGCTCATAAGGAAATCTGGAACTAAGGTTCAACAGAAAGCTCCTGGAAAGAATAATATAGAAGGGAAAAGAAAGAGAAAGAAAAAGATAAAAAGAAAGAAAGGAAGAAAGAAGTAAAGAAAACCAGAAAAAGAAAAGAAAACGGAAGAACAAAAAACAGCGAAGAAAGAAAAAAGCAAAAAAACAAAAAGGAGCAGGAACAAAAAGCAAGAGAAACAAAAGAAACAAACAAACATGCGAAACAAAAGAAACAAAAAACTCAAAAACAAAACAAAAACAAAACAAAAAGACAACAATAGAGGCAGCAACAAACACAAAAAAGCAAAACAAACAAACACAACGCCAGACAGTGGCAAGGGAGACGATACTGAACTTTTTTTTTTTCTTTTTTTAATATAAAAGTACTAAAATAATAACTCAAAACTAAGCAAATCCAACACTCCAAAAAACCCATAACCAATCTCCACTTGCACACCACTCCGCGCAGCTGATCTGGAAAGAGCCAAGTATGAGAGAGAGGAAGAAGCCAGAAATCGAAGAGAAGATACTCATGTAATGCAGGCAAAGATCCCACTTGCAATAGAGAACCCCAACTTTTTTTTTTTTTTTTTTTTTTTGGTCATAGTTGCCACTTTAGTGGCTTATTCTACCCGACTTTTCTTCTCACGCCATGCCACTTTAATGTTTATTACTGTTCTACGTGGGGCAAATGACGGGGCAAATTGCCCCCAGGGGGCAAACGAGCCGTTTCGCAACCATTGGGAAGCGTCGGCCCGGGGGGCTAACGCATTTCCACCTGCACTGTCCAACTGGGAGGTGGAAGTACGTTTGACCCTGCCTTGTAAAAAAGGACAAGCCTCCTGGGGTGGGGTTTCTGTGGACGCAGAAAGTAGAATAGCAGTGTCCGCATATCGGTGGTGATCGAACCGCATCCCAGATGCAGTTTAGACATTCCCCTGTAAAAGAAAAAGACAAGACAAAAGAAGAAGGAGATAGAAGGGACTGTGTTTGAAGCGGCAATCCACAACGAGGATGCATCACAGCAGGGAAATTTTAAACGACATCGAACATCGGCACTTGAGTAATATATTAGCAGCAAGAATACAGCCACAGGAGTACTCACAGGGACCTTGTAGGTCACGAAATAGCAGCTACAAGGAAAAAAGGACAAGCCTGGGCTGGGGTTTCTGTGGCCACATCACCCCCCCCCAGATTTTCATATAGTTAGTATTTTTTTCATTTTAAGAGATAACAACATTATCCCCCCGTTTTTACACTTCGGGACACCCACTCAGAACACAAAAAACAAAAAAAGTGATTTTCTGTTTTCCCATTTTTCCCTATTTCGCTCTTTTGCGACTTTACTCCAAAACCGCAACTTCTTCATCAGCTCCGCGACATTCATCAAAATTATCAACAATTTTTACTATCTTGCGTATCGGCCCACTCATAAATCAAAAATTACATTTTTCTTTTTGTGCCGTTTGGTTTCAATTATGTTTTCTAATTGTATGTCTTCTTTTTTTAACTGTTGCTTTATTTTCTTCTCCTTCGTTATCTCTTGAACTTGCTCGTTAATTTGCTTTTCATCATCAATTTGCTTTTCAAACTTAGTCTTTAACAACTCACGGGGACTAACTAGTTCTTTATTAGATAGCACAATCTTAAATCTATTTCTCTACCCAAAACCGTATATATCTGCTTTGACCAAGTTCGTCCGCGTTTTGAAAATAGATTTCGTTGAACTTCCCTTCTTACCTTATCGCCAGGTTCAAATTCGTTAATACTTTCATCTCTTTCAATTTGTTGTTTATTAGTAGCTTTTCCATTTAATACATCAATTGATCTAGCTTTGATTGTTGGATGAAAACGATTATTGTAAGCTTTTACCATATCATCAATGTATGAGACCCAGTCAAAGTTCCCATTAGTTTCAAATAGTATATCAAACCACCTTCTAATAGTTCTGATAACTCTATCAACTATCGCAAGTGCTTTGTGGTCTCCTACTTCAACTATTCTGTGTTCAATGTTATGTTCATCAAAATATTTATTAACTGCTCCTTTGTATTCTCCACCGCTATCTGTTGTAATGATTTCTGGAATATATGGAATAGATTTTAAACAGTATATACTTCATTCGCAGTTTTATTTTTTAGCGCTCTAACCTCTAAAAATCTACTATTAGTGTCAATCCAAACCAACATAAAAGAATATTTTTTATTACCTGGTTTATCTTTTAACTTAGACATATCCGCCAAATCTACAAACACTTGTTTCAACTGTTTATCAGCCCATATCGTATTCCATTTCTTACTTTGTTTTGTTTGATAATGTAGTTCTAATGCCTGTTGTTCTTTCAGTTCTTGTATATGGTCTTCCATCGCCTCCTAATATTTAATCACACCTAATGTTGTATCCTTATATATCAATCTTTCTTTTTTTCCTAGTTCAAAACAATAATTAGAACAAAACTCATACATATAAAACCAATCAAAACTATCATCAATGGCTGTAATCTGTCGGTTCGCTAAACACAGAGTTAATCCACACACATAACAGCTATTGAAATCATACTCAAAACGATTATATAAATACTCCATAATGTGTAAACGAACATCTAATGGTAGGTTCTTAATTTCACTCATATATATTAGAACTTTAAAAATGTCTTTGAAACATCATTGTTTTCTTTTTTTGGTTTCTCTGGTTGTTGATTATAAACATTAACTGATATGTTTGATTTCTTGCCTTTACCTTTTTTAGGCTGTTCCTCTTCCTCTCTTTCCTCGCTCTCCTTCTCGCTCTCTTCTTCCACTTTGTTTTTAAATACTTTCTTCTCCTTCTTCTGTTTAGCTTCAATTTCATACCAGCAACCCGTCGTGCTACGATATCTACAAAGTCGTGTTCTACCTCTTCATCTGAACTGTTTTCCTCACTTTTTTCGCCGTCTCTGCCATCTATCACATCCTTAGCCAACTGCTTTTTAGCGATGTGGTCCATCTTTTCATCATTGGTCATTTCTTTCGCATTCTTCGCCTCTTCCTCCGCTAGTAATTCCCTCGCCCGTTCAATCTTTCTTTGCTTAGCCTGTTGCTTCTTAGCCTCCCACCCTTTTTCAAGGTTCTTCATAGCGACCTCTCTATTACCTCTTGGCATTTTATAACTTGTTCATATTAATATACAAAATAATATTATTTAGTATTTATTAATAAACTAATTATATAGCGGTTCAATGAGCCAATACAAAAGTTTATTAGGATTGAATGAAATCGTGACAGACATCCTATCAATCGCAAACCTTGATTTAACAAACACTAATATTACAGGCTTAAACACTGATAGGGTGCCAGAAGATGCTGACCCTGTAAATCTTTACTATACTGACGGCCGATTTGATGCGAGACTAGCTACAAAAAGCACAGGGGACATTAAAGAAGGAAAAAATCTATACTACACAGAGCAACGAGTAAGGGACAACGACGAGGTTAAGGCTTCAACTCAACACCGCTCTAATACAAGTAATCCGCACCAAACCAGTCTATACAATCTGATAGACACAAACATATCCGCACCAACGGTCGGGCAATACTTAACTTATAATGATGTGGATGGTAAATGGAGGAATACCACCCTGGGGTCAATTGACACACTATCCGATGTAGTCATTACAGCACCAATAGCGATGAATAGTTATCTAACATATAATTCAATAAACTGGGTCAATAAACCTTTCCAATAAATGTTGATGAATTCGGCAATATTAATATGGGCGGGTATTTGAACATAACAGGAGTTAATTTACTAAATACGATATTGGTTTCTTCAATCATAACCACTGCGACATTTAATGATGCTTTTGATACACTGCTATCGGCTAAGACAACTACTAACTTAGCAGAGGGGACAAACCTTTACTATACCAATGCTAGATTTGACACTCAATTAGCAACAAAGAGAACAACCAACTTAGCAGAGGGAACAAATCTATATTATACGACGGCCAGAGCAAATGCAGATTTTGATACGAGATTGGCACCAAGAGCACCACCAATTTAGCCGAGGGCAGTAACCTTTATTACACAACCGCAAGAGCGAATACAGATTTTGACACACTGATAGCCACTAAATCAATTGATGCTTTGAGTGATGTAGTGATAACGACACCCGTAGATAACCAACTGCTTATTTGCAGCACAGGACAATGGCGAAATGTGGCTTCACCTTTTCTGAGATTAGACGGCACAGCAAGTATGACGGCAGGCTTAAATATGGGGGGATTTGCGATTACAAATGTCGGTAATGTTGATGGGATTGATGTGTCAGCACTTGATACGAATGTCGTTAAATTAACAGGAGACCAAACAATAGGAGGAACAAAGACATTCAGCAATGCTATAACAGCAACACTAGGTATATCTTCAAGCGACAAAATAACGACTGCTGCGGGAAAACCAGTTATTATAGGAAGCACGACAAAAGGAGTGGGTGCGACAGGAGGATTAGAATTATATGGGACGGCTAGCGACCCCGCGGATCCACACATACAAGCAATTGTATCTACGGACACTCACCCCGTTTTTCAAATGTATAATTTTGCTCATAATGATATTAATTTAGGATTTGATACTTATGTGTCGGGAGGAGTATGGAAATCGTCTTCTGCGACTTCTAATTTTATAATACAAAAAGGAACTAATCTTACTTTTCGGTATAAATCAGGAGTATCGGCGGGAACAACTATATCAACGTGGGGCGAGGCTATGAATATAAGCAGTGCTGGGGTTATAACAGCAACAGGGGCGATAACGGCGAATGCGGGAGTATCTACAACCACTTTGACAACGAGCGATAATGTCGTCGTAGGTGCTGGAAAAAGTCTATTTATTGATAGAAGTGGGGCGACAATAGCAAACAAACTGGTTTTATGGGATGGAGGCACTCCGTCGGCTACGGCTTTTCTCTGCTTTGGTGTTGCTAGTCAAACATTGATTTATAATGTTAATGCTTCAACAGATAGCCACGTATTTTATTATGGAGGCTCAAACGAATTATTCAGAATTAACAACACAGCGATTACGGCGACAAAATCAATAATAGCAAATGGTGGATTAAATATGAATAGTCAAAGTATTACAAATGTAAATCAACTAAATGGTAGGACTGTCTCAACTTTATTTACAGAACACGATGCGAACAAGGCGAAAGTGTCGGCGGATGGTAGCATAGACACTCACAGCGATGTAATAATAACGACACCAGCAAACGGACAATTATTAACATACAATGGAACAAACTGGGTTAATTCAACAGGGTCATTAGCCTTCCTTGCTTTATCAGGTGGAAAAATGACGGGCGATGTAAAATATGGGGCTTCGGCTTTTACTCTATACACCGCACCGCAAGCTATGACGACTAACTCGGCACCTTCTCCGTTTGTTGCTTCTGCTTCTGATGAATACAACCCCGCTTATTATGCTTTTAATGCTAATCAAAACGATTACTGGACGACGGCTATATATTACAACGACACGACTGGTGTATATACAAGAGTGCCCGCAACCACGAATACTTGGGGCGGCGTTGGATATACTGGCGAATATATAAAAATAGATTTAGGGGCTATATACAGGATAAAAACTTATTATGTGCGGTCGTCGTCAGCTAACTTCATTGAAACAACCCCGAGTATTTGGTATGTAGGAACAAGTGCGGACAACATTACATACACATTATGGGACAGCAGGAGTGGCGAGGCTTGGGCTTCACAAACAACGAAAACGTATTCACCCGCTTCAAATGCTACCGCTAGATATATTATATTCGTCGTGAATAAGACGGGGAGTGGTGGAACTTCATTTAGAAGCCAACCCCGTATAGCCAGTTTGTATTTTGATTATGAGACTTTTAATTATGATATAACATTGATTAGAAATATGACGGGATACTCAATAACAACAAGCGGAGCCATAACAGCGAGCGGTTTAATCACGGCGAATGCGGGATTAACAGGAACCACATTAACAGCTAGCGGATTGATAACGGCAAATGCGGGAGTTGATTTGAAAAGTCAGATTATATCAAATGTAGCCACTCCATCGGCTTCAACAGACGGGGCAAATAAAACTTATGTTGATACATTAGATGGCCAAAATGTGAAATTAACAGGAACACAAACAATAGCAGGAACGAAAGAATTCAGTGGAATATTGGCGACTTCATTAGGTGTCCCGTGTATAGTAGGTAGGAATTCAAAGGGGACAGGTGTGAGTGGTGGTTTAGAATTATATGGAACGGCTGCTAATGTAAATGGACCGCACATACAAGCCTTTGTTCATAATTCAGTTTATCCAACTTTTCAATTATTGAACTATTCGCAAGATAATATTAATCTATTCTTTGATTGTTATTGGAACGGAACGAATACCTTATCGTCATCAACAGGCTCAAACTTTCACATAGCAAAATACAATAATAAACTAATTTTTAATTATGCTAGTGGTGTCGCACTGGGTGGAACTATAACTTGGACTGAGGCGATGAGTATAAACACAGCAGGTCTATTAACAACAAAGGCGATATCTGTTGTTAATAGCACTGCTGACATAAGAGGAGAAGCGAGAAGCGGGTCTCATCCTTCACCAGTAGGATTATATGTTTCAGCCAATCTCGGTCAAGCCTCAGGGGGTGTTGAATTTAGACATAGCAACGGGACACAGGGTGTAGGCTTCGGTTATAATTCTGTATATGCTACGGGAAGCAATACAGACCAAGAGTTAAATTTATATTCAAGGGGAGCAAGTCAGATTTATGCCAGGAGTGCTATGACTTGTTCTTCAACATTAACGACTAGCGGATTATTAACAGCAAGTACGGGTATATCAATAGGTGTAAGCGGTGGAGGGGCTACAACAATAAGCCAGAGGTCAAGTTATACGAACCAGCCACTTATACAATTAAAGGGAAATGTTAGTGCGAACTATTCTTGTATATGTAATGATGGCAATTTAACATTTTTCAATACTTCAAACTCAAACGGAAACCCTCATAGTGGATGGATTTATCAAACATTAGGAGCGAATGTGTGGTCGTCTGGGTCTGATAGAAGGGCAAAATCGGGTATTGAAACATTAGACTGCGGGGATTGTTGTGAGAAACTAATGAAAATAAATTGTTGTTCGTATTATTGGAAATCAGACGAGAAGAAGGAAAAAAAGAACCACGGTTTTATCGCGGACGAAGTAAAAAAAATATTTCCAGAATTTGTATGTGAAAGTGGAATAAAAGCGGATGATGGAGAAAGCAACCTTGAAGGAGTATCATATATGGAATTTATACCAATATTAGTCAGTGCTTTTCCACACCTGGCTGAAAAAGTAGTTAATTTAGAAAAAGAAAACAAAATTTTACTTAATATATTACAAGACCAAGCGAACCAATTAGCAGAAATCCGAGCAGTCGTTTTCCCTCCTAATGCCTCCTAGATTACATCCGCCGCCAATCATAGAAGTAGATGGAGACCTAACACCAGAGTTGAAGAACCGCGTGCTAGATGTCCAAATTAAGCAGGAAGAAAAAAAATTAGACCACGAATACGAAGACAACTGGGACTGTTGTATGACTAAGCGAAAAACTGACAGCCGTCTGATTAAATACTTATTTCAAATGGGTATCATTATTGCGATTATAACCCTTTGTATCGTGAGGTTGTCTGAAAAGAACATTCCGTGTGAGGTTGCCAACACTTATGTAGGCATTTTGACCTTGCTTATAGGCATCTGCCTTCCTTCACCTTCTAGTTCAAAGAAATGAGCATTCATACAGATAGACTTTATACCACGAAGCATCATTTGAGCAGATTAGTGGAATAGCTTCATCAAAACTAACACACCAATCGCTCATAGGCTTATACACACATTTAAATTTGGTTTCTATTCCTTTTTGAATACACCACACACAGCTTTCATTTTTTTTATCGCTGACCCGCGAATAGAAATCACAAGCAGTCCGACCTAACACAGAGCACATAAATAATAATATTAATAACATAATATATTATACAAAATATAGTATGAGTGAGTTCAAATACCAAAAGATTATTTTTCTGAGTAATGATTTTGCTGGTGGTAGCAAGAGATTTGACAAAAACATTCAAATGAACTTTACCCCAACCAGAATGAATGTTAAGTTTATCCACTATACGAATGACTATTCTGAGACGAAAACAAAAATCCTTTATATGGACCGCATTGGGATTATCGGCACATTCGCCGACAGCAACATCGCAAACATTTCAAATCTCGGTTATAATCTTGGAAATATCGGCTGGACCGACGGGCAGTATTCGTTTAAAGTGCTTAAAACAGACAACGGCAATATTGAAACTGACCCACTAGCTGGAAGAATTGTTATTTGTTTAGAATTTTTGGCTTGATAAAATATAGCGATGGAGAAAATCAATAATGTAAAGGTGAAACCAGTCAAGCAAAACGGAGATGGCGACAAGTTGGCAAAAGGATATAAGTTATTTGATGAACCGTATGCCAATATATTTCTTCTCGCTCGCAAGAAGAGTGGCAAGACGACCGCACTGTTTGAAATCCTGAAACGAACGACCGACAAAAAGACCCGTATTGTTATTATCGCCAGCACGATACACAAAGACCACATATACAAAGAAATGGTTAAGCACTTCAAGAAGAAGGGCAACCCAATGGCGATATACACATATTTGAAAACGGACGGATACAGTGTGATTGATTACGAGTTGGACAAGCTCAACAAACCCGATGAAGAGCAAGAAGGCGAGATTGTTCAGGACGGGAAGGATGAAGTAGAAAAGCCGAAGTTTCTTTATTTTGGAAAAGAGGAAAAGAAGAAACAGGAGGTAGGCGAAAAGGTGGAGAGACCGTCTAAGTATCAAACACCAGAAGTTGTTTTCGTATTAGATGATTTGGGTAGCGGGCTCAGAGATAAGTCAGTAAGCGACCTGTTAAAGAAAAATAGACACTACAAGTCAAAGGTGATTATGATCGCAGTATTTGAACGACTTGAAGCCCGAGGCGATTAAACAGCTAGACTACTTTCTTATTTTTCCTGGGCAGAGTGTTGATAAAATAGAGCTCGTGTATAAACATTTAGACCTCGGCTACGACCTTGAATACTTCATTGAAAAATATCACGAGGCGACCAAAGAGAGGTTTAACTTTTTGTATGTGGATGCGGTATCGGACGAACTGAGGCAGACTTTTAAAAAAAGGTTTTTGTAATTTATTAACACAAGTGTTATAACAAAAAAATCACTCGTTATTTTTTTATATTATTAATTATTTTTTTCTATATATTATAATGGTCGTGAAAACAACAAGGGTTGAAGTCATTCCAACAGTTGGAAAAATAACAAGAAATTCAAGCACAATGGCGGGCGGAAAAAAGAAAACTGGTCGTAAGAAAGGTCAAAAGGGGGGTAAAATTAACTGGGCGAAAGTAGAAAGAACAGCTGGAAATATTGAAAGATGGCTGAGAAAGAACAAAGCGATATCAAAAGGAGCTACTTTTTCAAGCGATGTTGGTGTTCCTTATGCGGACCGTGTAGCGAGGGCTGCGGCCAAACAAGGATACGGCAAGCAACGAGGAGGGGCACTTAAATTTTAGTATGGGCCTGCTCCCCCTACAACCCCGCGATGGGTTCAAATATTAAACTAAACTTTCTATTATTTTTTTTTACTAATAATATAGAACCTTTTGAAAAAGCTTCACCAAAACCCGTGGAGGTGCGTATGAAGACCAAAAATCGTGGAGGTGTGCGAAAACAACGACCGCCGAGGATATACAGAGCGAAAGATGGACGGCCATATATCAAAGTAAAAGGCAAACGAGCATATCTAAACTTTGGAAATAAAACAAATGACTTATCAACACTTCAAATCGTTAAGCTGTTTATGAAATATTTGAATAAAACAAAATCAAAGAAACCGTGGCCGACACATAAAGACAAGAAAAAAGTTCAAAGCTTGTCGGAGATTGAACAGAACACGAGAACCGCAATTCAAGACCACTTAGACAAGCTTAAAAAAGAAAAGTATGACCTCATTGAAGCCATAGAGAAAAAGGAAAAGTCAGCACGGGATGACCTACAAGAGGAGAAGAAACGGCAGGAAAGAAAAGACCTCGCCGATGCTAAGGAAAGACAGGAAGAAATAGACAGGGAAGTGAAAAAGGAACAGCGACTTATCCAGGAACTAAATGCTGAACGACGACATAGACAGGGTTTATTAATGGCGCCAATCGCCCCACCTATGATACGACCACCCCCTCCTCCGCCAGGACGACCCCCAAAAAGACGGAGAGGCGTAATTGTAAAGGATGCGGAAGAAGAGGAGAAACACAAGCAAACTAAAAAGGAAAAATTAATTGATAATATGTTCGCTGAGCCAATAAAACAGAAACGGAATAAAGCAGGAAAACCTAATAATGAAATGATGGTTAAAAAACTACGATTTATTGGACACACTATTCCCGATATTAAACCAGCAAAAGGGGAAGAATAAATTACTCTGAAATGTTGAAAAGATTGCTATATACCAGTCCTATTATAAACGAGGGAATGATGTCGCCCGACCAGGCTTGGTCATCGTTTGATTTATGGGCAGAAGGTGCCGTTCAAAAAAGAAAAGATGAAGTAGATAGAGAAGCAAAAGGAGAAGAAAAAGACGAAAAAAAAGAAGAACAAGGAGTCATACAAGAGCCTGAGGAAAGTGCTAATGATGAAGATTTGGTGAGTGAAACGGAGGACCCTGGCGAACAGTCTGGAATAGGTAAAGGATTAATGACGAATGAAATAGATAACATTATGAAAAAGCATAATTGGTATTTAGGCACGATAGCCAGCGACCAAATCAACACATTAAAACCAGAAAAAAGAAAGAAGTATGGATTTATTATGAACACAGACCCGAGCAACAAAAAAGGGCAACATTGGATGGCTGTCTGGGTTAGTCTGAATGGCGATAGGAGTGTTGAAATCTACGACCCGCTAGCAGAATATGAGCCGACTGAACTTTTCCAGCAACAAATGAAACAGCTGTTAGATAAAAGCCGACCTGATAGTTATTTATTAATGAAGGTTAATCAAGTTAAACAACAAAGCGACACCTCAGATACTTGCGGATGGCACAGTATGCGGTTTCTTTTAGAGAGGGCGAAAGGAACCAGATTTAAATTTGCTAGCGGATGGACTGATTTGAAAGAGAAGGAAGCGGAGGAGTTGAAATCACAGAATGGGTATGGCTTTGATACATACATTTGAAGTAATTAAAACAAAAAAATATATTTTCCAAAATTAGACGTGATGGAATATAAGGGAGGACGAAGTAGCGGTATCTATTACATAAACAGTAAAAACAGGATAAACGGCACAGACAGCGATTTCACACACTCTTTGGATTTAAGAGGATTGGACAACCCGACACACTGTAAAATTTTACATATCTATGTGCCGAAGTCGTATTACTCTGTGGCAAGTCCTTACAACACTTTTATTCTGAGTGAGAATGGCAACGAGGCGGTCATTACGATACCCGAAGGAAACTACACAATGAACAACTTAAAAAATAAGCTAGCCGAGGTGCTAACCGCAGAAAGCCCCAATGACTACACATACACAATAACAAGCAACAACACAAACACAGAACCCGAGGACGGCAAGCTATTATTTACTGTGGCAGACAATCCAATCAACATTCAACCGCGGTTTGTATTTGACGACGAAACAAGGGTCCACGAAATTATGGGGTTTGAGCGGTCTTCTACTTATTTCTTCGCTAATAATACCATTAGGTCTCCAAATGTCATAATCTTGACGGGTGAAAAAACATTGTATCTACAAAGCGACCTCGTTGGGGAAGGTGATAATCACGTGCTCCAAGAAATATACACAGCGAACGAAATCCCATTCGGCTCTGTCATATATGATGGGTCTGGAAGCGAATACGGCAAAAGACTGTCCGCCAATTCAAACAATGTATTTAGGTTTTACTTAACTGACGAAAACGACCAACCAATAAACCTAAACGGGTTGGGTATCGTAATGACTTTGTTAATTTATCGTGAGACGAATTATTTTGATTTATTTAATTCATTTTTTAATTTGTTAAAAAGCCGATAATATTATAATTATTTATTTTTTTATCCATATAAGATATAGAACCACAAGCACTTACAAAAAATGCCCGTCCAATATGGAGGAGAACTTACACACAGCCAGAGCGAGCTCATTCGCGGTAAGTATTCGCTTAACAAACTTACTGCCCGCGAAAGTCTTGCGACAATTCCAATTAGCACTGTGGGGGGAATTGAATCAACTTTTGAAATTCCTACTCGTCCTTTGAACCTTGCGAGGTCTGTTTTGCGATTTACCTACACTCCGACTTCTAATGCGGGTGGAACTTATACCGTATTCCTATGGACTGTCTGTCAATAATTAAGACGATTGAACTGCGAAGCCGAAGCGGGCAGTATCTGTGTAATCTTCAACACGTGGGAAATTACACTAACATGGTTTGGAAGCCTGAGATTTCTTATGATAGGTTTATTGCTTTGGATAACCACGGGGATGATGTTGGGTATGGTGATTTGCTTCAAAAGTGTAATGCCCCAACTAGTGTCGCCGTTCCTTCTACCGGTTATGATGATTTGTATGCTTTGAGTAATACCACTGGTGCGGTTGCTGATGTTGTGGCACACGCTGCTATCGCAACAGCTGGTGGAAATACTTATGCTGATGCTGCGGTTAATGCCGCGATTACCGACCTTGAAGGAAAAATCAACACTGTGAAGAACAACCTCCGCGCTTTGACAACTACATTGAAAGGAGAGGTTAAGAATACATTTGAACAGCCTTCTATCTCAGCCCGCCGCCACGATGATGCTCTTATCGCTAATGGCACTGGTGCTCCTAGTTTCGTTAATGTTCCTTATGAGGAGGCTAAGTATTTTGAGGGAGGAACCTTAGATACCGACGACCCTGTTATCAATGTGTCTATTCCGCTAGGTATGCTTTTTGGAACCATTTTTGAAATTGATAAGACTATTGGTTTCAACGAAATCCTTGATTTGCGAATTGTTTGGGAGGGCACGAACAAAACCGTGTTTAAGGGAACTGATGCTAAGAGTGTTTCAGCTGGTGCGGCCGCGACTGGCGAGGATGCTGAAATTACTGGTCTTAACTTGTTTCTCGCAGTTGAAACAGACCCCAGTGTCATCCAAAGTGTCCAAAGCAGGATTGCTGGTGAAGGATTTTCATTCAAGATTGAATACCCGCTATCTTGGAAGACTGCTCTTCCCACAGGCACTCAATCCTTCGTCATAAAAATGAACCGCTCTCAGGGTGAGAGAATTCGCAGAATTTACACAAGCGGGTTTAATCGAGCCGAAAGTAAGAATACCGCATTTGACTGCGATAACCGCGACGAAGCAAAGATTACTTATTATTATACTACTTTGGATAGTAATAGAATTCAGCAGTTTGATATCAATTGCTCTCGCGATGAGGACTATATGCTTTTGAAGGAAAAACTTAAAGGCTCCGCTATTTTGAAATCTAATGTGTATAAGTATAACTGGTTCCACGTAGATTTCTGGGACCACAATCGCCCACTTTATGACAAGAGAGAGGAAGAGGGTTATGAAGTGTCTGGTCTGTCCTTGGACACTGAACGGCGATATGAATTGAGTGCTGAGGGTGCTGATGATTTGACTTATTACACTTATGCCATTCTTCAACGAAGTGTTGTGGTTAGGGGAATTGAAATTTTGATGTCTTAAACCCCTCCATTTAGGTGATACGCAATAGGTTTTTGAGATCGTAATTACAATTAATTTTTGCTGGTTAATTTATTTTTTTTTATAATATAGGAATTATGACGACCCACCAGAGAAATTTAATCGCCCAAAATCCTGGCGGAGACTTCATAAATGTCAAAGTCGGGTATGACGGCCACATTGAAACCAATAATATGAAATCAGCTTTCGGCGAAGCATTAACTAGTCAATTAACACCAGTTGTTCAGGAGATTTTCCCCTATACCGTTAATACACTGATATGGTCATTAACTCAAACTAATGCGACAGTTTCATTTAATGCGAATATGGCTGAATTGAAAACACAAGCAAATAATACCGCGAGTGCCATCCTAACAAGTAAAAGAAAAATAAAATATCGGACTGGTATGGGGGTAGTAGCCCGCTTCACTGCCTTATGGACGACCGATGATACGAAAACATATTATTCGTGTGTAGGAATTGGTGAAAGTGATTTTTCAATGGTTTCTATTTTTATAAAACTGATGTTGGAATGAATATTCTACAAGCCAAAGGAGGAGCAACTACTTATATCACACAAGCAAACTGGGATGACCCGTGCGATGGAAGTGGTGATATGCCACTCTTGGATTGGAGTAAGGGAAATGTTTTTCAAATTCAATTCCAGTATTTAGGATTTGGTGCTATACGGTTTTATGTTGAAAATCCGACGACTGGCGACTTTCAATTAGTCCATACAATTAAGTTTGTGAATGCCAACACTGGTGTCAGTCTGCGAAACACGACGTTGCCATTTACCGCACTAATGAGGAATGATGCTCCTACTGGAATTCAATCCCTTAAAACCGCGAGTGTTGGGTTATTCGTAGAAGGCGCCAACACTATTAATTCAAGCATAACGAACGAAGCGGAAGGAGATGAAAAGGCGCACACTACTGAAAGCCCAATTCTCAGCATAAAAAATAAAACAACTTTTAATGGCGGTGCGACCAATTATTCAATAGTTTATCCAACTCTCGTAAGCATATCAAACGAGGACAGTAAAGTTAATATAGTGCGAATTGTAAAAACGACTGGCGCACTTACGGGGCAGAACTTTGCTGATATTGATGCCACGACTTCAATCGTATCAAAGGACACCTCTGCGACTGCCCTAGGTGGTGCTACTATAACGGACAAAATTCTAAAACTTTATGTTAATGCTACTTCTAGCCAGCTTATTGACCTGCGAGCCTATGACATTCAACTCGCACCTGGTGAAAATCTAACATTTTTACAAAAGTCTGTATCTACTACCGTGAATGGAGGAAATGTGAGTGTTATAGTTAATTTCGTAGAAGATCATTGATGTGAATATATAATTATTTTTGTAATAATTTTTTCTAATATAATAATATAGTAAGATATGTATAGTCGTAAGTTGTATATTGTGGGTGGTAGGCGGTTCCTAACAAAAACATCTATCAAATCCTACATAAGAAGAATGATAAACAAATATAACGATGGTGAAGTGCTGAACCCATAAGATAGCAATTTCGTGCGAGACCTAATAACCCATCACCCTTGTCTAAAAGATGGCATCATTGATGTTGAAAGTAATTTGACCACGGGGAGAAAACACTTTCGCGTAGATGGTAAGCCGTTTTCGTGGAATTGTTGTGTTGACCTTATAGGCCTTAGCAAATTAAAAAAAATGGCGAGAGTGATAAAAGAAGCAAGCAGGAATACGATAAGACCGCAAATACAAGAATATCTTGACGTCGTGGCTATTGATGTATTCGTTGAACCCAGATACATATGCGAAATAAGTGGTGATATATATGAGCGGGTTGATGTCCACGTAGACCACCACTTTGACATCATACAATTCAAAGACATCCTTCAACAATATCTTGAAGTAAATAGAGAATTAGAAGTTGAAGACGGTTTATTGAAAGAACCGCATTTTACCAAATTTAGCGACTTTCACAAACAGAAAGCAATACTGCGAATTATAAAAAAAGAAATCAATATAAGAGGTAAAATGTATCTCTTACGGTAAATACTTTTTCACTTCATCTTTATTCTTAAACCACTGCTGTTGAACTAGCCATTCAAGATATTCTTTATCAATCTTGGCAACATCTTCAATTTTTTTATGTATATATTTTCCATATTGTAGAGTTTTGTTTACTTCTTCCTCTCCATCGGGAATTTCTTTTTTTGCTTCGGCTTCGCTCATTGTATATTATATAAAAATTTATTTATTATAATCATAAATACTTTTTCAATTCATCCTTATTACTACACCAAGGCTGACGGACTAGCCATTCAATGTATGGCTTATCAATCTTTGCGATGTCTTCAATTTTTTTGCCTTAGTATTTCCCAAAATGAAATGTGTCTTTCGGTTGAGCATTTCTCATTTCTTCAATCGCTTTTATTTCGTCGTGGATTACCTTTTGGACATCTTCCAACGAGAAGGATTTTTTTTCGCCTTCAATGGAAAGTTTTTGGAACTTCTCGCACAGTCTAGTGAGGGTGGACATAGTAGGGTGTATATAGTATGGAGGAAAAAAAATTAAATAATTAATATAGGGGATAAGTGAGTGGATTGCCTTCGTTAAGGCTTACTCAGCTAAACACGGTATAACCTATGGTGAAGCATTGAAAAAGGCTGGTAAGGAATACAGGAAACAAAAAGGAGGCAATGCGGATTTATCGGAGGATGTCTATTTGTCGCGGACAGAACGAAAAGGTGCGGACGGATGGAAACCAGTCGCGAGCAAAGAGAAATCAACAGTGTATGAAAAAGATGGTAAAGCTATTGTAGCATTTAGAGGAAGTGCGGATAAGCGGGACCTATTAACCGACGTCGCCTTGGTGAAGGGAGTATTGAAAAGAACTCCGAGATATAAAGAAGAGCAGAAGCTGGTTAATGACATCATAAAGAAATATGGTAAGGATAATGTAGAGCTGACGGGTCATAGTCTTGGCGGAACGATAGTAAAAGATTTAAGCCGACAGACTGGTGTAAAGGCTACCACATACAACAAAGGCAGTAGCACAAAAGACCTCATTGAAGGAGTGATTGACCGAGTGGCGGTGAGGGTAAATCCAAAAGGTAAGCGGGCGAAGACGGCAAAGCTAACCACTAACTACCGAACCGCATTTGACCCCGTATCATTGATAGGGGCAACAGCTGTGAATACCAAGTTAGTTAAGCAGACGAGGGGTGTTCATACTATTAGGAGCTTCAAGGGTAAAGGAGCCAAAAATATTTATTTATGACTTTCATAATTCATTTGATAATCCAATATCGTTCAAGCAGGTGGCACGACTTAAAGCAACATATAACAAATTCATTGACAGTAGGTCTAGATTTATCCACACTGGTGTTGTTCGGCCTTGTGAGCAGTGGATGGTGGATGAGAATGTCGGCTGGATGTCAGCATACGGTTTCTTGTCTGGTATCGTTTTTTTTCTATCAAATTTCTGCTCAATTCCACCAATCGTAATGAATATATGTTCTTTGGTATCCCTAGTAATAGTATGAATATCGCCGTTATGAACAACCTTTGTATTACAACGAAACACGACCTGATGACCTGTTTTAAGTTGTTTATTTTGTAGCATTTTGTTATTGCTTTCGTGAACATTGTTGTTAGAGTGGTGTAATATTAAAGGCGGGTTTTTGTCAGTCGGTTTAGGGTGTGGCTTAACTTGCTTATTGAGAGCATCTAATTCTTCAAGTGTTAGTATTGCAGGTAGGCAGTCTTTTGCTTTTTGTTGGCTAAGCTCATTACCGCCGACCTTGTAATAGTCTTCTACCTTATTTAAGATAGATTGTAGAACTAGGTCTTTGGCCTGTCTGTAATTTGTATCAAGATTTATTTTTGTAAATAGCTTGAAAGTTTTTGACTTGTGGAATGGTTCGGATGTTGGGTCTGGGCAAGGAAGCTGAGCTAAGTGGCCCAATAAGACGATAGATACACCGCCGAATGGTCTGTTGATTTTGGTATGTTTTCTGAGCATATGGTCCAGACTTTCTAAATTCTTGGATGTAAGCATAGAAACTTCATCAATGGTTCTTCGGTGATTAATTGCTTCTTCGCCAACTGGTATCGGTAGCGGAAGTCTATGATATAGCATTGTTAGGATTTTTGGAGTGTATATTCAGAATTAATAACTTGGCGGGAATTGTGTGTCATAGCGGTTGATAAAGTCTTTTTGTCTTTGAAATGGGTGTTAGTGTATTTTGATGGCTGACCAGTTAGGTATTTAATCATTTCAGATTTACCCGTTCCAGCTTTGCCGTGAATGAGCAATAATTCTTGTTCTGGTAAAGGTTTGTATTCGTCTTTGGTGCTATAATCTGGAAGAGGGACGTCCTCAAAGGCGGAGAACTCTGGGTATTGTTTATGTAGCGTTTCTAAGAATTTTTGTAATGGTAGTGTGTCTTTGAAACCGCTATGTCGCTGGTATGTTATCCGCGGTTCGCCATTTATGTAGGAAACGAAACAAGTCATATTAAGTTGTGGTGCTATGAACTCGTCCTGTTCTAAAACCTCGGGACGAAATTCTTTTCCTGTTTTCATATATTCGCATTCGTATGCGATACTGTCTGTATTAGAATATAACAAAGTCCGTCCAGTATTTACAAGCTTTAACATTTGGTTATGAAGAACTATCTTTTGGTATGCTAACACATAACCAGTTAAATGAGACATTTGAAATATATCGTCTGTTGGGTTTGTATCTTGGTATGTGTATATCATTCGCTCTGGTAGTAGGTCGTCCTTCATTTCGGCGTATTTGGTCTTGTCGTATTTAACTCGTTTCAGGAACAATAACCTATATCCTTTTTCTTTCATCATAAAATGTATTCGCTCGTTGTATGTTTTTGAAATAGTAGATACTTGCTGAGTTCGGTGTATGTTAGTATTGAGAGAGCCTACTAGTAAGTTGGTTGCTTATGCTAAGGTGTCGTGTTCAAAGCCAGGCTTATCAAAGTAGTAATCTTGCATATTTGTTATGTGTTCTGAGAAGGTTTTGAAGGGGTTGAAATGGTCGTCTGCTACATAGAGTCTCTTAATAAATATCTTAACCCCTTGGTCAAACATATACAACAATGCGGGTATGGGTTGGCATTGTGTTCCTTTTGTGGTGTAGCCGTTAAAGAAGGTTGGAACTTTGAGTAAAGTCTGGTCGTAATCAAAAACCGCATAACCGTGTAGAGGTTTGACCTTATTGTAGTATTCTTGTGTCATATTTTGGTTTATATTAATTATGTTGCGAGGGGCAATCGGGTATTCATTGAAGTATGATGACATTTCCCCTAGATTACCTAACGAAGCATTTGTATACGCTTTTACCATATCAATCTGGTGTATCTTGCTGGGGTTTTTGGCGTGATGTTTAAAGATATGATGAAATGGTATTTGACCAGATTTCACGTGTCGTAATATATTAGGTTCAGTAATTTGTGTATGGAACTTAGGTTTAAGTTTTTGTATGAGAGTATATATAAATAATTGTTTGAAGTATGATGGTAAAGACCAAGCGGGAGTATCCTTAGGAACGAATGATGCGTGCTTGAAACGGTCTAAGCATTTATAGTTTAGTTTGTTTTCTTTATCTACTATTCCTACAATATTTCCAGATTGGTCTGTCATTGAATATTACTCCTTATGTTCTAATTCAAGTTTGGTTTGTATATTGTTAAGTTCTTCCTGCGATATCCATTTGTTCTCGTATTGGTTCGTAGATAGTTTCACATTACTTGCTTCGTGGTTAGTAGCATATTGGGGCCGTGGCTCTGGTATGTTTTCGTTAATATCGTATAATAGCTCAATAGATTTTATGTGTTGGATACAGATGTCTTTTTGTTTTCCTTTTATTAATGTGGCGTGATAATCATTACATCTGATTATTATCTGTTTTGGGTATTCCTTAGTAGATGCTCGCCACAATATATTCATACCATCAAATATATAAATCCTACATCGGATGAAGTCTTCCATTTCGTCAAGGTCCTTTGCTGTGGCATATTTGATATCCTTGAAGCGGTCTAGTATCACACTATCTCGTTTTCGTTTTCTGTTGTTTGGGTTTGGAAAGTCTTTCATAATACATTCTAGCACACAGTTTATTTCACCCTGTGCCATTGGTATGACAATATGATTTAGCGGATTAACTTGGTCAATTGTAATAACTTTAAGGTCTTTGTCTTCTCTTTGTTCGTAAAACCTTGCTTGTCGTTCTACAAATTTTCTAACAGTATTTATTTGTTCGCTTCAATACGTTAGCTTGGTATATTCCTCTAACTGGTCCGTGATAACCTTCATAATCCAGATGGACGAGATAGCTTGTATTTGGGTTTAGCTCTTGGAGGCGAGCTTCCCATCCTGGGGCATACGGTATAACGAGTGAGCCTTGTCTGCCGACGAGTTCGGGGTGGTAATCTGTTAATCTGTTTATAAGTCGCAGGGCGGTTGGAGTTGTAATGAGATACCATCTTCTTTTGCCTCTTTCTCTGATGTAGTCCCCTCGTTGCTCAATATTGTAGAGCGGAAATAGTTCTGGTTGGTATTGGTCCATTGTATATAGATAGGCAGGATAAATTTTTTGAAAAATAATTATTTAATGCTTTACATATATTATATGGATGTGTTTAGATGTAAAATATTTTACCGATAAAAAAAATTGTTGATTAATTTGACTTGCTCAGTCGCTCTTCTAACTCCTGTATCTTCCTTTTGTATTCTTCTATATCTTGTGTGTATTGTATTAACTTCTGTGCTTTGGTTCGCCGTTCTTCGTTTAATCTATCTTTATTACCGTAATAGTAGGCGAGAGCTTTCTCATTATTCCTTTTTCTCCTTTCGTCTCCTTCGTATATCTTTGGTCGTGGCATCTTATATATATGTAATATTATTTTTTATAAATGTAAATAATTAATTTCTTTTAATTTGGTGCTGTATGGTTTATTATGTTTGTGTAAATATTTCATCAAACTTACACGGTAATGTAGTATATTTTCTATGTAGTCTTTCCACAATTCTTCATTTAACGATGCTCCATTCATATACGAATGATGCTCTTTCATATCAAATAAATCTTGAACAGTTTTGTTATTTTTATTCCACACAGATATCAAATGTTTTAATGCTTCCTTTTGCTCTTGTTTTAAATCTGGGTTGGTTTCGTTTATCCATTTTATGTATTTTTTGAATTTACTTTTACATTGCTTGATTGGGTTTTCGTGTATTTCAGTGTGTTCGGCTAGTCCATCTCGTCTTATTTGGGGCATTTGACTTTTTCCGCTCCTCGCTTTCTCACTGCTTCTCGTTTCTTTTGTTTTGCTTCTTCGCTTAATACCTTTTTCTTATTTTCGTGCATTTCTTTGATATGCGAACTCAAATAACCTCTGCTTAGTTCTTTATCGCATTGTGGGCATTTGATTTTTTCTTTACCTCTTTCTTTGTTGTATTCGTTTTTGTAAGCTTTTTGTTCAGGAGTTAATATTTGTTTGTGTGTTTTCGCATATTCGTTCTGGTATTTTTTACAACATTCCTTACAGTAGTTTCTATTAGCATAAGAATTCTCAGGAGTTCTTGCAACTTTACAATTTCTACATAGCTGTAAGCAATCATTACATATGATGGATGTGCCACCTCGTAATGAAACACGTCGGTATCCTTTCTTGTCGCAGAATTCGCAATTCATTGCTTTTTATAAATAGTATATATATTTATAAATGGAAATTAACATACAACCAGAAAACATAATTGAAACCAAACGACACAAAAAGAAAAAGGTAATTTTTGATTTATGAGTGGGCCGATACGCCAGATAGTAAAACTTGTTGATAATTTTGATGAATGTCGCGGAGCTGATGCCGATGTTGCGGTTTTGGAGTAAAGTCGCAAAAGAGCGAAATAGGGAAAATGGGAAAACAGAAAATCACTTTTTTTGTTTTTTGTGTTCTGAGTGGGTGTCCCGAAGTGTAAAAACGGGGGGATAATGTTGTTATCTCTTAAAATGAAAAAAATACCAACTATATGAAAATCTGGGGGGGGGGGGGTGATGTGGCGTGCCACAGAAACCCCAGCCCAGGCTTGTCCTTTTTTCCTTGTAGCTGCTATTTCGTGACCTACAAGGTCCCTGTGAGTACTCCTGTGGCTGTATTCTTGCTGCTAATATATTACTCAAGTGCCGATGTTCGATGTCGTTTAAAATTTCCCTGCTGTGATGCATCCTCGTTGTGGATTGCCGCTTCAAACACAGTCCCTTCTATCTCCTTCCACTTCTTTTGTCTTGTCTTTTTCTTTTACAGGGGAATGTCTAAACTGCATCTGGGATGCGGTTCGATCACCACCGATATGCGGACACTGCTATTCTACTTTCTGCGTCCAATGAATTCATCGATATGTGGGATGGCGACGACTTAGGCGACCTCCTGCTCCTCACGTCCCTTGCAGGGGTACCTACCTAATGATTTACCTGATCCCCTGTGCTGTGTTCGTCTTGGAGATACGTGTATTCATGTAACACCAACATCATCAACAACAACCACAACCAAAACAACAACGACAACCAAAGCAATAGCAACACCTTCCTTCCTTCCTTCCTTCCTTCCTTATTCCTTCACCCCTTCTTTCCTTCCTTCCTTCCTTTCTCTTTCTTTCTTATCTTTTACTTTCTTTCGTTTTCTATTCATTCATTCTTATATGCTTTTCTTTTTTTTTCGTGTCTTTAATTCTTTTCTTCTTTCTTTCCTGTCCTTTCATCCTTTTCTTTAATGTCTTCCTTGCTTCTTTCTTTTTTTCTTTCTTTATTCTTTCTTTCTTCCTTTCTTTCTTTCTTTCTTTCGCTTATTCATTCTGTCACTCTTGCCTTCTTTCTTTCTTTTCTTTCTTTCTTTCTTTTCTTTCTTTTTTCTTTCTTTCTTTCTTTCTTGAGCTTTCTTTTATTATTATTATTATTATTATTATTATTATTATATATTATTATATATTATTATTATTATTATTATTGTTATTATTATTATTATTATGGACACCGTGATAGCCCAGTGGTCAAGTTCTACCATCTGAGCCCTGTCGCCAGTTCGATTCCCGTCGGTGCCACCAGTATTTTCATTGAACATACCGGTCTATTTCTGGACCAGTATTTTCATTGAACATACCGGCCCGTCTGGAAGTGTTGGAACTGCCCTTGCGGGGGTGTCATTAGAGCTTATCGTCAATTCTTCGTACTCCCCTCACGGGTGAGACGATGGAGGCGCATGTGCAGAAATGCATCAGCCATTGACAGAGAAGCACTATTATTATTATTATTATTATTATTATTATTATTATTATTATTATTATTATTATTATTATTATTATTATTATTATTATTCAGCCCAATGGCCTCAAGGCGTTAAACTGTGACGCCAACTCATAACCCTTTGGTGGTAGATGCTGGGGAGGAGGGTCGTTGCGCGCGTAAAAGATCTTAAACTCCGCATATGCTGGTTGATAGCCCAGGACCCAGCAGACACCAGATTGTTATGGGTGGGGTTTCGAGGCAGCTCTAGCAACCGCGCTTGGTGTATGCACTTGCACATTCGGTGACGTCTTGCAAGAGGTTGCTGGGACTGCGGAATAACCTCGGCTTAGTGCAGTCTTGCCCTCAGGAGCTCCATCGGTGGCCCCGATCATCAGGCGAGAGACTGACACGGGGGGGTGGAGGACCTCGAACAAGGGTATTGGAGGCTTATGTCCGTTGAGGATATGCCATTAGCTGCATCAGTACGCCTCAGATATAGTATTATTATTATTATTATTATTATTATTATTGGACACCGTGATAGCCCAGTGGTCAAGTTCTACCATCTGGGCCCTGTCGCCAGTTCGATTCCCGTCGGTGCCACCAGTATTTTCATTGAACATACCGCTCCGTCTGGACCAGTATTTTCATTGAACATACCGGTCCGTCTGGAAGTGTTGGAACTGCCCTTGCGGGGGTGTCATTAGAGCTTATCGTCAATTCTTCGTACTCCCCTCACGGGTGAGACGATGGAGGCGCATGTGCAGAAATGCATCAGCCATTGACAGAGAAGCACTATTATTATTATTATTTATTATTATTATTATTATTATTATTATTATTATTATTATTATTATTATTATTATTGGACACCGTGATAGCCCAGTGGTCAAGTTCTACCATCTGGGCCCTGTCGCCAGTTCGATTCCCGTCGGTGCCACCAGTATTTTCATTGAACATACCGATCCGTCTGGACCAGTATTTTCATTGAACATACCGGCCCGTCTGGAAGTGTTGGAACTGCCCTTGCGGGGGTGTCATTAGAGCTTATCGTCAATTCTTCGTACTCCCCTCACGGGTGAGACGATGGAGGCGCATATCCACATTTATGTTCTCCTTTGTAAGTCTTAGCACAAGTGATACATTTTTTCTTTGTGTCGCATAACTTATTTTGTTTATGATTATTGAAACATTCATCATTCGGAAACTTTCTATTACACTCATTGCACATTTTTCATTTCGAAATATTGTCATATCCTTTACATCCTTCAGTTTGACATATATTACATTTGAATTCACATGCGTGATTATGTTCGTATCCCCTCATACATTTCTCGCAAAAGTTTCGTTTTGATAAGAATGCTTTCATGCTTGTTATGGTGTCGTAATGGTTCCTTGTTTTTAGTATGTATATCTTCTTTTTGTCCTTCATCTCAGTCTTATAAACAATTTTGTCTGGATATTCAACAATAACAATGTTGTATTCAATGTGCTTAGCAAACTCACTAATTTCAGAAAGCCCGCATAAATCTTTCATGACACCAGCCTCCTCATGTAGTTTGTTTGCCAGTTCGTCTTGGATTCTGCGTCCTTTTCTGATGTGCTCGTATTTCGTGTGTTCCTCAATCTTTGCTTTCGCTACAACGATTGCCCTTGCCAAACATATGTTGTCCTCCTTGTTTATTCGTATTACACCTTTCTTTTTATACATGTCTGTTTCTGTTATTGCTTTCAATCTTGCTCCTCCTTCTGGCATCCTTACACCCACAAATTGAAATTAATAAGTTCCATCGTTGCTCCTTCTTCCCCCATATAGTTTTCGTCGTTTGATTGCAGTATAGATTCTAATCTAGTCAGTATATCTTCCAAATTGAAATCTTTTACTTTAATTAATTTTTGGTTTTGTACATTCCAAGTTGAAGGAATAGCACTAATACGTATTTGTATTAAGTCATTGTCTTTGTAAAGTGTTTTAAAGTCTTCGATTATAGATCCTATCATACCTATGATACCCTCTAATGGAAACTTTTCACTTTTTGAGACATTGATTTACTTAATTTAATAGTATATACCGATTGCCCCACAGGTAGTTTGTGTTCAGTGTCAATCCTTATTAGTTTATAGCCATTGAACTCAATTACTTGTGGTTCAACATATTTTCGTTCCCTTTGTTTTCGCTCAGGTTCAGAATAAAACCTTTCAGGGTCAGATAGTGCTCCCCTTGTCGTTGTTATGTCATAAAACCTAGTTCCGTTCGGCTTTTTAACATATAACTTGTTTTGCCTTATCTGATATGTTATTTTTGCTTCCGCCAACTTGTCCAAGTTCCATGTGTGCCCGCCATAGTCGATGGTGTTCGCCATATATTTATTGGAATATATTTTTTCCAAAAAATATTTTTATTTTATATATAAAAAAATATATATAAAATATTATCTTATCTTTAATATGAAATTCAATTTTTTTTTCAGGTCTCAATTTTCCCCGACGATATTCTGGAGTCTAATAAGGTCAGCCTTGGTTTTTTCTCTTTTCTCTTTTGATTTTCTCAGTATGTCTGCCTTGTTTTTTTGATAATATTCTTTTGCTCTCATAAGTGCTTTCTCTTTATTTCTTCTTTGATACTCTCTCATACGTTCAGCGTGTTTTGCCCTTGCCTCCTCCGCAGTATATGTTCGATGTATACCCATTTATATATAATATATTTTTTATTATATTTAAATGGAAATTATTTTTGTTTTAAAACGTAAAGTTGGTGCTTCAATGAAGCCTCATGAGCCTTAATTGTTGCAGGTAAAGAAGATACAATTTTACCACACCCGCATTGATATTTTTCGTTTTGTTTCTTCTGTGTCCATACTTTACGACATTCTTTCTTTTTTCTTTTTTGTTCTTCATTCCACAATTCCCTTTTTGGTTTGATGTATGTATCGTAGTACTCTTGTGCTTGTTGTAGTGCTTGTTCTTTTGTCCTCTTACCACAAATACAAAAGTTCTTGCTATTTTGTTTTCCATCCTCCGTCCATTTAACACATATCATAGGTTTCTTTTCATTATTCATTACATACACTCCACCATTTGAGCAATACTTTGCCATGTCGTTATATATTATGGTTATATAGTCTTTAATATATAATTCAATATAGCACACTTTTTATAAACTCGCAATAGGAGAGGACTTTCATTTTTTCAAAAAAAGATAACTAAGTTCAGGACAGCGATAAAAACTAAGAGACGGGTTTTGATGTCTCTTCGTGTTGATTTGATAAAAGATAGATGAGTTATCTTTTTTTAGAGTTTGAGAGAAATTCAAATATGGACTATTTATTGATTAAGAATGCTTGTATTGAATTTGGATAAAATTATGTATATTTTTATTGAAATTAATAGTAAGACGAATTTATATGAAAATAGCCTTATTTTATATAAAAAGATAACTGTCCTATAGTAATACCTATAGTAGTGCTGTGATGTGTGCCAGCAGTGAATCACCTGTGAAACGGTAGCGAAACTGTAAATGAAAAGATTCAGGCCCCGCCATACCACCAAAAGATTTCAAAAGATTTGGAGGGCTGTGATCTGAGCCAAGTTACCCATTCACTAGATATTCACTATTTGTGGTGGTAAGTGCACCAGGAAATATTTTTTTTCCACGTTCAGGCCTAAAAACTCCCATCGCCCAAATTGGTGTACATTATTCATTACACTTTTGGAATCCGAATCGCGCATTTGCCTCGACTGTAGAAGGCGAACGAGAGTTGCCTAGATAATCCGGCTTTTCTGGTTCTATTCAACACCTCTCTCTTCTCGCTGTCTCCAGTAGATGATAACCCAGAACTCGTCATGAATTTTTGCAAAATTCACGACTTCGTCTGGGTTGTTGCACCCTCTCCTGTTGATAGTAGATACAAAGAAACAAAAACAACCAAATAGCGTTATACAGCACACTACAATAAAAAAGTATGTATCATTAAATTGACATTTTTCGTCTTACTCTTCCAACTTCAACTCAACCACCTACCACACACAAGTATGGTATGAGTAAATCTCTTTGAAATGAAGAGGGCTTTTGCCCAATTTTTTTTAATTGAATACGCACTAGTTTATACTCCTATACGCAAAAGGAGTTAGTAGTAAAAACTACTATTTCAATTAATTCTTTGTCTTTTATATTTCTCATATTCTTCAATTACATTGTATGTTGTTTTTCATCCTTCAATCATTTTTCTTGCTCTAATCTCATCATCAACTCCCATTGGTTGATTTTCGACACTTAGCCAATTCTCAAATAATCGTAATTGTTTTTTCTTGTTCAATTCTTTTCTCTTTTCTTCTCGCTTTACCAAATCTATTTTTTCTTTTCGTTCTGCTTCTTCTTTTTTCTGATTTAGCAATTCTTCAATAGCGAAAAAATTATTTTGTTCTGCTTTTTCTTGTTTCTCCAATTCCAATAACTCTTGTCGTTTTTGCTCCTTTCTACTCTGTATAATGTTAAGTTTTACTTCACTATTTGTCTTATATTTCAATATCTGTGTGTATGTTTTATCTCTTAATTTCTCTAACCTCTTATTGGTGGTTTCTCTTTCAACATACTCTTCATCACTACCATCATCATCACTCATTCTTGTTCGCACTTTGTCTGATTAAGACTATTCTGAAAAAGCAAAGTTGTCAAACTCCAGAATTTAGAATGTGTGTAATTGACATGAGCCTCTTGGTGTGCGGTGTAAAAAATTTTTCGCTTTTCCTTTTTAAGGCATTTCAAACGAACAGCCGAAATCCAGAAATTCACACAATTGAGTAAAATGTTTTTCCTCGTGCTTTTTTGTTCGACTTTTTTTTTCAGAATTCCCAAAGTGGCTAAGACAAAAAGACCAAACCCTTGTCTGTTGTGCAGGTATGGCTGACAACGAACCGCGGGAGGAGCCAGAGGAGGCCGAAGGCAAGGTTCCAGAACAGAAGCAACCCGAAGATCCTGAAGTAAGGGTAAGTTTGTTGTTTCGTTTCTTTTTTGTCAATGAAAGGGGTTTAGATTTTGGCAGAAGCAGTTGGCGCAATGAGTGTTGAGCTTATTACTGCGGAAAATATCCCCAAAGAATTAGGTAGGAGGAGGGCGGTCATAGCGCGGGAGCCTAATCACGAACGTAATCAACCAATTAAAGGCAAGCAGGATTACTGAGTTGAACTAGATAAGGAAAATGGTGTAGCCCGTATTTACCAACAACCGAATGAGGGTCTTCCAGCAACAAAGTTGAATGCGTACAAATCGCCAATGAGGAAGGATCAGGTGCCCAAACATTTTGTCGTCCATTTTACCGATGGAAGTTTCAGGCTATTTAGATTGTGGGATAATATCGGCTCTGTCGCGGATTATTATGGGCTCACCGTCAAGACGGCTTACAGGGTTGTGTTTTGATTAAATGCATTCTACCACCGCCACTCTATTATACTGGCTTCTTTGTCCCGATTAATCAGGTTTTTCCATGGGGACCAAGCATTCGTTTTAAACTGGGCGAAGACGTTAGTTTAATAGTATTTTTTTATTTTCATTAAAGGTCAAGTATTACTTTAGCCTTTCGTTCTCTCTTACTTGTTTTGATGTTTTCTGGTTCTATTTCTTCTCTCTTTAGCAATTCTTTTGTCTTCTTCTCTTTTATAACTTCTTTAGTTTGCTCTTTCATATCTTTTTCTTCGTCAATTGGTTTAGTAAAATCAGTTTTCAATAAATCCCTCGGGCTTACTAACTCGTCATTATTTAATATTAACTTAAATCCGGAACGGCCTTTAACTTTATAAATAATTTTGCTGAAAGTCTTTCCTCCTTTGGAAAATAGATTCCGTTTGTTTTCCTTTCTTACATTAACGCCGACATTGAATTCATTAATAAGGTTATCACGAGTGATAGTCTCTTTACTTCTAGCAAAGACATCCACCGGTCTGGCTTGAATTCCTCTATGTAGTTTATGATTATAAGCATTAACCAAATCTTGAATATAACTTACCCAGTCAAAATTTCTATTTGTTTCAAATAATAAATCCAACCACCTTCTAATACTCCTTATAACTCTATCAACAATCGCTAAGGCTCTATGGTCGCCTACTTCAACCACATCGTGCTTAATACCATTTTGAATAAAATAATCACGAGTAGCACCTTTATATTCTCCTCCGCTGTCTGTTGTAATTGATTTAGGTTTATAAGGTATAGATTTCAAAGCATAATAAACTTCTTTCGCTGTTTTATTTTTTAATGGAATGATGATTAAATATCTTGAATGACAATCAATCCAAACAAGCATCCAAGCATATCCTTTATTTCCTTTCTTATCTTTTATCTTACTCATATCTGCTAAGTCTAAGAAAACTTGATCTAATGGATTATCAACCCATATAGTATTCCATATTTTCGGGTTCTTTTTCTGGTGGTGTATTTCAAGGGCTTCTTCTTCTTTTGTTCTTTGAATTTCTTCTCCAGTAGGTGTGTCTTCTAATTGACTATTACGATTTTGGTTATTAATAATTGTATGTTTATGGTCTAAATCTGGCATTTATATAGTATGAGATTTTCAAAGTCAAATGTAAAAAACAAAAAATATAAAGTCATTAGTCCGAAAGGTAAGGTTATTAATTTTGGAGATATCAGATACGAACATTATAAAGACCGCATAGGTTTATATTCACATTTAGACCATTTGGATAAAGAAAGAAGAAAAAATTACAGAGTGAGAGCAAAAGCAATACGAAATTCAAAAGGTGAATTAACTTATAATAATCCAGAATATAGTAATTATTATTCTTATCATTATCTCTGGTAATGATATTTGAAAGACGACTTCGTCGTTTTCAAACATCGTTTTTCTTTTCATTTTTATTTAATCGCAGACGATGTTTATGGAAGGGACTACGTCCCTTTCCAAACCCGCGGGGTATGGTAGGGGTGGAACCCCTCCACAAATATCAAAACTTTAAGAAACATTTTTCAACATCATTATTTTTTTCTTTCTTAGCACCACCAGAAGATTGATTATATACTTTTACACTCACACTACTAGACTTCTTACCTTTGCCTTTCTTCGGCTTCGGTTCTTCTTCGCTACTTTCGCTTTCACTTTCTTCACTCTCTGGCTCAGGCTCTGGTTTCTTACTCTTCTTCTTTTCTCTCTTAGTTTCCACCTTCGCTCTTTTGATTTTCATCTTTGCCATCTTTTCCGCAATCAAGTCAGTAAAATCAACCTCACCTTCGCTATCACTCTGCTCGGGTGTGTCATCTTGGTCCTTCTCATTAATGATATCGTTAGCCACATTTTTATTTTCTATCTCTGCCAATCTTCGTTCCATATCATCATCTTCACTTTTGACCGCATTTCGGTATTGTTCCAAAACCTTTTTGGCATGTTCCATCTTTCGTTGTTTCGCTTTCGCTTTTATTCCTTCCACAGCACTCCCCCAATTCTTACGACTTGCTTCGGGAGACGGCATTTATACTAAGATTATTATATTTTAGTACTTTTAAATAAATAAATAAATAAATAAATAATATAATTAATTCCATATAAAAATAAAGATAAAAATATACATAAAGCGACAATGCCAGACTACAAGCAAGGAAAGATTTATTCATTAAGGTCTCACCAGACAAACCAGATTTACATAGGTTCAACAACTGAACCATTACATAAAAGACTATATAAACATAGAACTGATTTTAAAAGACAGACACAGCTAACATCTACGGAAATCATAAAGTATCCTGACCATTATATTGAATTGATTGAAGAATTTCCTTGTAATAGTGTATATGAACTAAGGAAAAGAGAAGGAGAAATAATTAGACAAACAGAAAATTGTGTTAATAAATGCGTAGCCGGAAGAACGACAGAAGAATATTATCAAGAAAATAAGCAATACGTATTACAAAGAAATAAAGAATATAGAGAGCTAAACAAAGAGAATTTAACACAAAAAGCAAAAGAATACTATAAAAAGAATAAAGAAACTGTAGCACAGAAAGGAAAAGAATACAGAGAACAACATAAAAGCAAAATAGCCCAAAGACATAAAAAATATGTAGAAGCTAACAAAGATAGAATAAAGCAGTATAAAAAAATTATTATGCCGTTAATAGGCGAATGATAAGATTAAATGACTGTAAAAATTATCTAATTAGTTTAGCGACATTCGGGTTTTAAATGTGAATATATTTTTTTAACTTAATATACGATGAGTCAATTCAAAAGTCTGTTGGGTTTGAATGACTTAACCTGCGACTCGCTCGACATAGCCAACCTCGATTTAACCAACACAACATAGTCGATCTGAATACAGACAGAGTGCCAGAAGATGCCGACCCCGTAAATCTTTATTACACTGATAACCGCTTTGACACACGGCTCGCTTTAAAAACAACAACTGACCTAAAAGAAGGCAAGGGCTGTATTCTTCCATTTGCCTTCTACATCGTTGTAAGTTAAGTATTGTCCGCTTGCTTGTGCAAATATGTTTGTGTCTATCAAATTATATAAACTGGTTTGGTGCGGATTGGAAGTATTAGAGCGGTGTTGAGTTGAGGCTTTGACTTCGTCATTATCCCTTACTCGTTGCTCTGTGTAGTATAAACGGCTTCCTTCTTTAAGGTCAGTCGTTGATTTTAAAGCGAGACGTGTGTCAAAGCGGTTATCAGTCCAATAATAATTAAGTCATTCTTTTAGGTCAGTTGTTGATTTTAAAGCGAGCCGTGTGTCAAAGCGGTTATCAGTCCAATAATAATTAAGTGTTCAATTGATACACTTTCAGATGTAGTCATTACAGCACCAGTGGCGATGAATAGTTATCTAACATATAACTCAATAAACTGGGTAAATAAAACATTTCCGATAAATGTTGATGAAACAGGCAACATTAGTATGGGAAGGAAGAATATAACAGGAGTTAATTTACTAAATGACAAAGGTGTTGATGAATGGATATTTGAGCATAATGATAATAATAATAAGGTGACAGCATCTGGAAGTATAGACTCACATAGCAATGTGACAATATCAGGTTTTCCAGCAGATAACCAACTGATTATGTATAGCACGGGGCAATGGAGAAACACCACACCACCCTTTCTTAGATTAGACGGCACAGCCAGTATGACTGGAGGACTAAATATGAATGGTTATGCTATTTCAGGGGCTTCTACATATAATGGAATTAATCTCGCAAATCTCGCAGTTGATGGTTCGGTGGCCAAACTAACAGGAGACCAAACCATAACGGGTATTAAAACATTTAGCAGTATAATAAATGCTAGTGCGGGTATTGATATGAAAAGCCAAAGCATAACAAATGTTAATTTGGTTGATGGTGTGGATGTTTCTACTCTTGACACTTCGGTGGTTAAACTAACAGGAGACCAAACCATAGCAGGGATAAAAAAATTTACATCAACTTTGGAAGTAAGTGGTTCGTCCAACCCTACAACTTTTGATGGCATCGGCATAGCCTTTGATACAAAAATAGGAATGATTGCCGCACAAAAGACAGCAACAGCGACTTGGTATCCGATACAAATAACTGGTTCGTATTTACTATGTAGAGTTATATTCAGGTAATACTTTAATTATAACCGCAACTGGCACTACACTATCTTTGAATAACAACAAAATAACAAACTTAGCCACACCATCAGCAACAACGGACGGAGCAAACAAAAGTTATGTGGATACATTAGACGGGCAAAATGTGAAACTAACAGGAAACCAACCATAGCAGGAATTAAGACATATAGCAGTGGTGTTGAAATAACGGGAAATTCAATCAATTCAACAACAAAGGGCACATTCATCGTTTTCAATTCTACCAGTAATATTGGGTCAATTGCTAGTTTGGATATGAAAACTGCAACATATTACAACTTTGAAATTTCTGCGAAAAAAATAAGTTTTATTATTGACGGGACGATAGTCGGTTGGGTAAATGCTTCGGGGCTAGATTGTAATAGTAGCAAAATAGCCAACCTTGGAACTCCGACATTAGCGGCCGATGGAGCAAACAAAAGTTATGTAGATACATTTGGACGGGCAAAATGTAAAACTATCAACAGACCAAACCATAACAGGAAGTAAAACATTTAATGGGGCAAGCACTACAATAAAATATCTAACTTTAACGAAGAATGCTGATTTTAATAATCAAACTGTCACTAATGGCGGAAATATTACATATAATGGAGCGAGGATATTAAACCAAAATGGAGGAGATATATTCTTTTCACAGACATCAGGTGATTATCAGTATTTCTTATTTACTCTAAATACTGCTACAAGTGGAACAGCGAACCAAAGAGGTTATGTATTCACTAATGTAGCATCTGATGTAAAAGGAGCAGGTCTTTATATTTCAAAACTTTTGGATAATAAAAGTGCTTCGTCTGACATTGTCCGTTTTAACAATGCTGGCGGTATGCGGTTTTATGGAGCCTTAGATATGAACTCAAACAACATAACAAATGGCGGAACAATAACGGGAACGACAATTACTTCAACCGCGGGAGTATCAACAACTACATTAACCGCAAGCGGATTGATAACGGCAAATGCGGGGATTACATACACTAACATCAGCAACGAATGTCAGTGGAGCAAAAATAGGAATTCAGGGAATAACAGACGGAACAAATGCAAATGAAATATTTCTATGGGATACGACTAATACGAGTTGGGGGATTTATGCAGCATCTGGTGGGGCTGCAAACACTAGAAGTTTGGCAAATGGTTTAGCCGTTTCAGGAAATGATTTTAGTTCGTATGCTTTTCGTTTTAGAGTGGCCAATGATGCTACGATGGGTTTTGTGTGGGAGAATTCAGCAGAGCAATTGTTGATGTCGTTGAATGGACTCAATGGGACTTTATGGACAAAAGGATTGATTACGGCAAATGCGGGAATTACATATTCTGGGGTGCTATCATCGGCATTAGCATCAACTAATGGGGCAAAAATAGCAATTCAAGGACAAACAGACGGGAGGAATGCGAGAGGAATATTTGTATGGGATAGCAGTGATTCAAACTGGGGAATTTATATGTCTCAGTCTGGGAATAATAAATCATTAAGTGGAGGAACAGCGCCAGCAGGAGGAGGCGGAGGATTAACTTCTTATGCTATTAGATTTAGAGTGAATGGTTCTTCAACGAGTGGGTTCATATGGGAGAATAATTCAAATACTGCTTTAATGTCATTAAGAGCGAGCGATGGGCAATTATGGGTATTGTCTAATCCAATTCAATATTCAGACAGGAGAAAAAAAGAAGATATAAAAGAATGCTTTGGCTTAGATTTTATTAATAAGTTAAATCCAGTTTGCTATCGTATGATTGATGACAAAAAGAAATGTAGGACTGGCTTAATAGCACAACAATTAGAAGAAATACTAACAGAATTGGATATGCTAGATTTTGGCGGTTTTATAAAAGAAACAATTATGGTTCCGTGTCCAAAGCAAAGAAAAGAATGCGAATCGAAAGGTGTGAGTGTTAATCCAGAAGATGTTAAATGTGTTGATAGTGGTGATGTCAGTTATGGTATAGGTTATTCCGAGTTTATTGCCCCGTTAATTAAGGCCGTTCAACAATTATCAGACAAAGTGGTTAATTTAGAAAAACAAAATAATAATCTCATGAATATACTACAAGACCAAGCAAACCAACTAGCCGAAATCCGAGCAGTCGTATTTTCTACTAATGCCTCCTAGATTACACCCCCCACCGCCAGTCATTGAAATAGACGGCGAACTAACACCAGAGTTGAAAAATAGAGTTTTAGACATTTCATTGAAGAATGAGGAAAAAAAAAATAGAGCACGAATTGGAAGATAACCGGAATTGTTGTTGTATAAAAAACAGACCGACAGACAGCAGACTTATTAAATACTTATTTCAAATGGGTATCATCGTTGCCATTATAGCCCTTTGTATCGTGAGGCTATCTGAAAAGAACTTGCCGTGCGAGGTTGCCAACACTTATGTCGGAATCCTAACATTGCTTATCGGCATTTGCCTTCCATCACCTTCTTCAAGTAAGAAGTGAGCACTCATATAATTGTATTTTATACCAATAAGCATCACTACCCGAACACATTGAAGGCAGGGCTTCATCAAAACTAACACACCAATCACTCATAGGCTTATACACACATTTAAATTTTGTTTCTATTCCTTTCTGAATACAATAAACACAACTCTCATTTTTTTTCTCACTAACCCGCGAGTAAAAGTCGCAGGCAGTCCGACCTAACACAGACCACATAAACAAGAATATTAAAATCATTTTTTTAATATTATACAAAATATATGATGAGTGAGTTCAAATACCAAAAGATTATTTTTCTGGGCAATGATTTTGCTGGAGGAAGCAAAACATTTAATAAAAATATCCAAATGTCATTCACACCCACCAAAATGAATGTTAAGTTTATCCACTATATGAACGACCAGACCGAAACCAAAACCAGAATTCTTTATATGGACAGAATTGGAATTATTGGAACATTTGCGGACAGCACCACAGCAAACATTTCAAACCTCGGTTATAATTTGGGTGTTGTCGGATGGACTGACGGACAATATATATTTAAAGTCCTTGAAACTGACAGCGGAAATATTGACACAGGAAATTTAGCAGGCCGAATTGTTGTGTGCTTGGAATTCGTAGGGTAGGTGAAACCTACCCAGATTGTTGCGGACTTATCCGCAACGAATTTTTGGCTTAGAATATACGATGCTTAAAATAAACAATGTCAAGGTGAAGCCAGTAAAACAAGAGGGTGATGGAAATAAAAAAGCAAAAGGATATAAATTATTTAATGAGCCGTATGCAAACATATTTCTACTCGCCCGTAAGAAGAGCGGGAAAACGACAGCACTCTTTGAAATACTGAAACGGACTACAGACAGAAAAACCCGTATTGTAATTATTGCTTCAACGATACACAAGGACTACATTTATAAAGCAATGGTAAAGCACTTTAAGAACAGAGGCAACCCGATGGCAATATATACCTTTCTTAAATCAGATGGTGTAAATGTTATTGATTATGAGTTAGACAAACTGAACAGACAGGACGAGCAACACGAAGGAGAAGTAAAACAAGACAAAGAAGAAATAGAGAAGCCACAATTTTTATACTTTGGAAAAGAAGAAAAAAAGAAACAGAGCGCCGCGGAGGCAAAATAAAGGCCAAGTAAGTATATTTCTCCAGAGGTTGTTTTTGTTTTGGACGATTTAGGGAGTGGATTAAGAGACAAGTCCGTAAGTGATTTCTTAAAAAAGAACAGACACTAAAAAAGTAAGGTGATTATGTCTAGTCAGTATTTGAACGACCTACGGCCAGAAGCCATTAAGCAGTTAGATTATTTATTAATCTTTCCAGCCCAGTCTCAGGATAAGATGGAACTCGTGTATAAACACTTAGACTTATCTTTTGACTTTGATTACTTTCTTCAAAAGTATCACGAAGCAACAAAGGAGAGATTTAATTTTCTTTATGTCTCAAGTGTTGATGATGAGTTAAGAAAAAATTTTAATTTTAGACTAAAATAATTATTTGATTTTTAAATATTTTTAAATTTTTTGCTGAAAGATTTTTTAAAATCTTTCTATTATATGGTAGTGAAAACAACTCGTGTTGAAGTCATTCCAACAATGGGCAAACGAACTATTAACTCAAGCACCAACATGGCTGGAGGTAAAAAGAAGACTGGACGGAAGAAGAAGCAAGGAGGCAAGGGACAGGCTGGCGGTAAAATTAACTGGCAAAAAGTTGGCAAAACCGCAATGGCCGTTGATAAATTTCTTCGCGGTAATAAGTTAATCTCTAGGACTGCGGGAGCATTAAGTAGTGTCGGGGTGCCTTCCGCAGGTAGTGTTGGTGCTGTAGCATCAAGACTGGGGTATGGTAAGCAGAGAGGACGAGGTGCCCTTAAGTTTTAAATGATATTTGTTTCAGACTACGTCTTCACAAACATCGAAAACCAATTTATTTTTTCAATAAAGAAAAAACGATGTTTTAGAATAAGCGAGAGTGCGTAGCACGAAGTGAAATTCTAAAATATCAAATGGTCGCTAAAACCAAGCGAATAAAAAAGACAAAAGTCCGTCCGCCGCGGGTTTATAGGAATAAAAGCGGGAAGCCGTATATTATCCAGAAGGGTAAAAAATATTATCTTAATTTCGGTAAAAAGACAAATGATATGAGCACACTTCAAATTGTTAAACTTTTTATGAAATACTTAAGCAGACCAAAAGCAAAGCGAGCACCTAAGCGAAAAGAAGACTTGCGAAAAGTCCAGAGTTTGACGGAGATTGAGCAAAATACTAGAACCACCATTAATGACCACTTAGACAAACTCAAAAAGGAGAAATACGAAAAGATTGATGAGATTGACCAAAAAGAGAAAAAAGCACGAGTTGATGCTGAAGAGGAGAAGAAGAGGCAACACCGAAAAGACATGGAAGATATCAAGGAACGACAAGAACAAAAAGACAGAGAACTAAGAAGGGAGCAAAAACTCATAGAGGATTTACAATACGAACAGCAAAGGAACCAAAGATTAGCCATTATGCCACCACCACAACAACAATATATTATGCCTGCACAGCAGGGACAACCACAAGCCCCGCCACAACAGGGACAACCACAACAGGGACAACCGCAAGCACCACCACAAGCACCACAATTACCTAATTTAGGAGATGAAATGCCATTGAAAACAAAAGAGCAATATGAGGAAGAAAAAAAGCAAAAGCAGAAAGATATTGAAACACTGAAATTAGCGGGATATACAGATAAATTCATTAAAAAGATGAGTCTCAAAGTCTTCCATAAAATACGGTTTTCTGTGTTCCCTCCCACACAATCCTCAAATCAAGAATTTCATTAAAACCGATAGTCTTATCAATTTCAAAAATGGTTCCAAAAAGCATACCGAGAGGAATAGACACATTGATAACGGGAGTTTCGGTGTTATCGGCTCCACCTTCAAAATACTTCGCCTCTTCATAAGAGACATTTACAACAGATGCAACACCAGTTCCGTTAGCGATAAGCAAATCATTATTACGACGAGCATTGACGGATGGCGGAGAAATTGCTCCTGCGATAGCATTACCATAAACATTCAATGTCGCCCGAAGATGAGCATCGGTATCAATACTACCCGCTACAGTCGCAGCACTTGCCTGTTGTCCAGCATACACGTTAGCATTAAAGGCGGTTGTAGCACGATTATCAACATTACATTTTGAAGCATAGCCCCATAACCAGACCCAGCCCCGTGGTTATCTAAAGCCATAAATCTATCGTAAG
>WBZZ01001150.1:12500-22500 GCA_019918135.1 Paulinella micropora | reverse complement strand
TCTATCAGACTATTAATAATTCCACCCAAGCTTTACACACTCGACCACAGTATGGTTGTGTTTGCAAGTTATATTATTTCGTAGCCATGGAAGTACCGTAAAGTATGAGTGGCAAGTATTCCATTATTAATAAACAGTGCTTGCGTTATATATATATATATATATATATATATATATATATATATATATATATATATATATATGTTGCAAATATTGCAATGGTTGCCGACGACATTACTTCAAATGGCGAAATCGTTTTGATCTCTCTTTCTTCATCAATTGCAGACTTAGGACAATGAAACAGGCATCGTTTTTAAGCTCAGGTCGAGGGCCAAAGGCTTTCAAAAGAGGTGCTCAGTATTTTTTACGCACTGCGGCAAGAATTATTTTATTAGAAGACTTGCCACGCATAGAGCTGAGTGGGAAGCAGAAGGGAAGAGGTATCAAGAGATACAAAAAGAAAAAACGAAGTACATATTTTGGTATCTTACTTAAGTTAGGCTTAAAGGGAAAGCTAGTGTCAAAAGGTTGATGGTTTTGTCAGTTGAATAAGCTTATCTTATCAGTAACATGGACAATTATTGAAAAGATATTAAGCTCATATCAATGTAAGGAAAACGACATCGCGCTTTTATTAATATTAATATAATATGTATCAGAGCTTAGGAAGTTGACTAGGTGATGGGATGTTAATGATTCATATCCTGTATTTACGTTAGTTTGTTAGAGAGAGAGAGAGAGTGGCAGTGACACTAGTAGGAAGACTGAAAATACCACAAAATAGTAAAAAGGTGACTTTTCAGAGCCAAAACGAAAGGAATTTTTTTAATCACTCATGCCTACGTGACAAGTGTTATTATATACTACACTGCGTAAGTAATCTGATCAGGTCTGACGTATGCAGACAGTACAACGCTTGAAATCAAAGCAACTTCATAACTCGGAAATTATCTCCAAAGTAATCTATCACTCAAACGCAGAGTTTAGGGAAGCTACCCCGCTAAGGGTAAAGAATAACCGAAGAAAAGACTTTTAATGACTTTGGGTCACACAAATTTATGATGTTATGACCTTTACAGAATGGTAATACTCATTTGATTCTAGGCATTCCAGACTATGATTCGCGAATACTCTAGAAAGTGTCCTTGTCAGTAATAAAGGTATTAATAACTGTCCTGCCTATGAACCTGCCTATGACTAAGACTATCCAAATTACCGGTAAATTGTCTAGGTGGAGTAACGGGTATTAATAGTACATTACAACGCTCCCCCTTAGTCGCAAGTCATAGGCTATATTAGTGTGTAAATATGAAAAAAATAGTGTTGAGGATCAGTTATGGGTTACCCGAAGGTTAAATATCAATTCCCATTTACATCACATCCTCTATGTATGTATATATGTGGTCATGCAGTAACATGTATGAAGTATGTATGTGTTCAAAAATTTGCAAGCGCTTCCCGTAGAGGGTAGCAAAAAAAATAAAAAAAATTAGATTTCCTATTCTAGGACAGAAAGAATGATAGAAAGAATTTAAATTGCTAAGTTAGCCAGGGAAAGCCTCGCGGCTGCCGGCCTCGCGTGGCAGTCGGCTACCCAGCCTCGGCTCGACTGCTCTTGACCCCTGCGCAAAACAAAGCTGCTGCAACAAGCAACAAACTGCACAAAACACTCAAAGCAAATATAGGTGAGTGGACACGCAAATCCCGAAATTACTTGAGCTTTACCGTAAATTTGTTAAGGAAATACTCGAATTGTTCTTTCGGTAAATATTTTGTCATTACATCACCTATCTGCTTCTTCGTACCTACTTTTACAAAGTTAATCTCACCGTCTCTCTGTAGGTGGTGCATAAAGTGTAATTCTAAAGGTAAGTGTTTAGTTCTATTACCTGACATACCACTCTCTGCCGCTAAGACTGTTTGAGAGTTATCCTCGAATAATTCTATCGGGCTCTTTTGGGCTATGTTTAGTTCTTGTGTAATGTGTTTTAGTGCAAGTCCCTCTCTAATGCACTCAGTTGCTGCAAATATTTCAGCATCATTGGAACTCAGGGCGATGCGACTCTGTCGCTTTGATAACCATGCAACTGGATCGCTGCCCCATAGGATCACGAATCCAGTGCGGGACTTCCCTGTTTTCTTACAAACTTTGTGAGCCGCGTCGGGCCACATGGAAAGTTTTGGATAGGTTTGCCCTTCTTGCTCTAACTTAGGCTCATGGTAAGCTAAACCTCGATAAGAGTTAACTAAATAACGAAAGATTCTGCCTAACATCGCATAAGTTATTCCCTTATCGATAGTTTGCATGACACTTGCCGAATTTAGTGCTTGTTCTATATCGGGTCTTGTCATCTTTGCGAGAAATAGCAAACGACCAACTAGACTAGGAATTGAAAATTTTCGCAAGCTAGCTGATTCCGACATCGGTTCCGTGAAATGTTCTTGCGCTGGAGTACTAACGGGTTTAGCAGAATCGTAGCCTACCTCTTTTAGTGTCTGCTGCTGATATTTTCGCTGATACAAAATTATTTTCCCGTTCGATTGCTCTATCTCTATTCCTTTGAATTCACGGGCAATACCGAGTCTTTTGAGCGGGAAATGTTTTTCTAATGCGGACGCAAAACGCTCATATGCTTGTTTGTTTGGTGCGGTGAACAACAAGTCATCAACATGAAATATCCCTACTATCGCCTCTCTCAAAGCTTTATCATTTTCTACAAACATACATAAGTCTGAATCTAGCAACCTAAAATCTAGCTCCTCTAACTTGGGTGCTAATATCTCATACCATCTTCTTCCTGCCTGTGGTGCACCATATAAAGCACCATCTATACGCCATATCATCCCCTCATGCCCTTCTCTGTCTACACTCTCTGGCGTATATGCATAAACAGGGTCATTCATACGAGCATTTAGGTATGCATTTTTAAAATCTATGCCGTATAGTTTGTGTTTGTGCCAGGCAGCTAGTTTGGCGAGAAATAAAAGTGAATGGTGCGCGGCGCAAGGAACAAAGAGCTGATCTGGGTTATAGCTAACACCGGGTTCTAACATATCTCCCCGCAAAGCTAAACGAGACTTTATGAACTTTTTCCCGTTCTCATCTAACTTTACTTTGTGAACCCATGTCAATCTAACTATCTTACTAACTCCTGCCTTGCTTGCCTCCTTATGGGGTACCCATGTGTATGTGTTAAAGGATTGAAGAGCTTTTAGCTCTGTTTTCATACCCTCTAAAAATCTTTAGCTGTCAAACCTTCCTCTATGACACCTTTGGGTACTCTGATATCTACATACAAATAAAAATCACGAATCTCATCTGCCACCATACGGTCATCGCATAAAAACATATTAGCGGGACTTTGTAACGGGTATTCGGGGTCTTTCACGGAGTATTTGAGGATTTCCGAATTCAACATCCGTTCTTCTTCGTCCTCAAACTTAACTATGTGGGTGGGCTGAGGTCTGTCTCTTACTACGAGTCTATCTCTGGGGTCACTCACTCTGATGACTACCCCTACTCGTACTATGCTCTCCCATCCCTCACCGTACTTTTTCTTCGCCCATCCATCTCCCCATGCACGCGCGGGCACTCTTACTACCTTACCTATTAGCTCTTGAGCCTCTCTCTTTTCTCTCTTGGGCTCATTGCTAGGGGTAAATCTCTCTACTGCCTTGCGCTGTCTTTTACCGGGGATTATGTTACTCTCCGTTACTCTCTGACTCTGCTCCCACGTTAATCCCTTAGATGGTGGTGATTTTTCTTCGTATGCTCTTCTTTCATGTATTTTTAGTGGATCTGTTGGATCTTGTTCATTTGTATGCTCTTGTGGCTTGATCTTGTGCTCTGGGGGTAATTGTTGTGGATAATGTGGCTCTGGACTTGTGTGTAGGCGTGTATGTTTGTGATCCAATGTATTCTTCTCCACATGCTCATTTTCATGCTCATTCTCATTCGCATCGATATCAACATTCTCTGTCTCCCCCTCAACTTCATCAAAGTGTGTTGTTGGGTGGTCGTTGTTGACGTGGTGCGGTGACTTAGGTGATTGAGGTGGTGATTGGGGTGGTGATTGGGGTGGTGACGCTTGTGGAGATGTGTGTGGTTGCTCGCTCTCATTCTCATTCTCCCCCTCAGAGTCATCATTATCCCACGACACTAGTTTAGGAGGATGAGCTTGTTTACCGATTTTGTGAATATTAAATCTCACATCTCTCACTCCGGAAATTATCTTCTTACCATCCCATACGCGGTATAGTTCCCGAAATAGATCATATCCTACTAGCATCACCTTTTTCCCTCTGTACTCTCCCTTCCGCACTTTAGTCTTAGGTATATGTAACACACCCATACATCCTATTGGTTTTAAATGAAAGAGTGTTGGTTTTCTACCTAACAGCTGCTCATAAGGCGAAATTCCTTTGCGTTCCCCGTGAATTGCTGGTAGTATGTTGTGAATGGTTGTTGCTGCGTGTTCTAATTCTGCCCAGAATTGCGGCGGTAATTTAGCGTGATATCTCATTGCTCGTGCAGGCCCCGCCGTAATATCATTCACTTTTTCCGCAATAGGATTCCCGTCTTTATCGTTTGTCGCGGAGGTTTTCCAAATAAAGCGAATATTTTTCCACCACTTAATGACTTCCTCCGGAATATGGAATTCTTGATCTGCGCGAATTTCCTTTACTTTGTTTCCTGTCTGTCTCTCATAAAAGGCTACAGCTTGTTTTAAGCAATCTACAAACTCATTCTTATGGGCTAAATAAAAGTCTAGAATGAACAGTGAGTAGTCGTCGGTGACCAAAAATTTATACCGTTTACCACCTATTGATCTAGTTGCCCACGGTCCTGATGTGTCTATGTGTAGAATTATACCTGGCTTTTGGGCTCTTTCTATTGTATTAACTGCAAAACGTGGCAAACGTTTAGACTTTCCTATCATGCAAGATTCGCAAAATTTCACATCGCTCTCGTCACCAACTAACTTAATGTTCAAAATTTTTGCCAATAGGTGCATCTTTGTTAACCCATAATGCCCACAGGCATAGTGAAAAAGCTTGATTCCTATCTTTCTAGGTTTGTCTGACTTTCTGGGGTAAGCTTCATATAATACTATATCTACGTGTAATTCTTTCTCTCTCTCATTTACTTCATGCTTACTTGTCTCGTTTTTGTTCTCATTTGTGGGGCTTCCCTCCCCTTCTACCCCCTTGTTGCGAAAGGATCATATCTTTCGTTGACTTTCAATGGTTCATCATATTCGTCATCCCATCTATATATCATACTCTTAGTTAATCTTCCCCTTACTAATATGTCACTCTCGTTAATGTGGATGGGGTGTTTGAGTATTACTAACTGTCCGTTTTGGTGGATGACTGATCTGTTGTGTCTGTGGTCCATCTGTCCTGTAGAGACTATGCTAACTGGTAAGGTAGTGTCGAGTAACATCTTCTTTTCTACTGCTCTAGGCCTTCCTTTCACATCTATCACAGTCAGCCTAGCTCTTCCTGACTTACTCAACTCCCTTTCTCCATTACCTGTCAGTAGTTCTACCGGGTCTATCTCATCGACATCCGTCAATCTGTCTTCTCTGCATAATATGTCTGTGCTTGCTCCACTATCCTGTACTGTCATGTCTCTCTTTTTCATCACTCTTTTTCTCACATGTATCAGTACATGCTCTGTCTCTCCTTCTGTCTCTGTCTCTGTTTCTAGTTCACCCTCAGAGACTCCTCTACCCTCACCTTGTCCCTCTTCTGTGAGTTGTGGAGGTGTAGTGATGGGACTCTGTCTGACTGCTCTCTCCAAGTACATTCCTTCTATTGCTCTTACTATGTCAGTCAAAAAGTCATCTCTCTCTAGCTCGCCACTCACGACACGCATCACTTCTCCATTCATTCCCCTCACGCACTCATTCATCAACGTTTTAGCTATTTCATTTATATCTTTGAAGGTTATGACGGGAGGGTTGATGGGTTGCGTGTTTGTTGTCTGTGTTGGTGGGAGTGCTGTGATTGGTCTAGAACTAGAGATTTGGAGTTATTGTGAGGTGGGACCTATTTGGTTGCCAAACTTGTTGACAGAAGTGGGCCCAAGTCGTTGCTCTCCCTCATCCACTCCACTCTCTTCTCTCCCTTCTCTGCCCTGGCCGGTCCGCTGACTAGAAAATGGATTATGTTTGCGTGGTTGTTGCGGAATATTTTGCGAGACTTGTGGACTTGTGGACATTTTGGTGTCACGTAAATTTTCAAATTCCCCGAAAATGAGTCTTTGCGTAATTTTATGAGACTTTTCCAATGCCGCAGCTTTAAGACCTCGTTCGTCTGGGTAGTAAGGAGATTTGGGGGGACGCAACACGGGACTTACCGACAAATCCAACTCCGGATAATCTGGGTCTTGTGTGGCGTGATATCCGCAGTACCTCGCAGAAGATAATCGTTTCGCGTGATTTGCGTATATTCCTTTTCCTTTTGATTTTTCAACAGAAACATTACACGGTTTTTTGCGTCTGTTTATTCCGGCACATTTCGTGTCAGGCGTGACTCTGTAAGAACTCTCAAGCCTCAAAGGAGTTTCGTTAGGGTTAGGGGTGACTGGGGAACATCGTGGGGTGGCGGATACTAACCGCTCTTCCTTGCCTTCTCCCCGTAGTGAGGAGGGACCTCGTAGGGTGGCCGATACTAACCGCACTTCCCGTCCTTCTCCACTCTCACTACGTCTATTCCCTACCCTAGGTGTAGTCTTTGTATCGTTCAAAAGGGCTTGGGGACTTGTAGATTTGTGATGAGGTGAGCTTGGTTGCTCGTCATCTCTTTCTCTCTCTTCCTCATCATCATCGCTCTTATCATAAGTGTTCCCCATATGGATTAAAGCAACGTTTGTATCAGAGTCACTTTGTTCGTCATCGTTTTTGTCGTTGCCGGTTGTTATCAAAGTGAGTGCTTTCTTTTTCTTATGAAAGGGTTTCTTTTTGTTTTTGTAATTGTTCTTTTGTTCGTTCTTTTCTTGTTCCGTGCCTTTGTCTTCCGTTTGATTCCGTTTTAATTTTCCTTCTTTGCGGAACTTTTCCGAAATCACCGGACAATATCTCATGGTATGGCCTTTGGCATCACATCCGAAACACGTGACTTTGAGCGTCCAGTTTGGAGCTGTCTTTGGTCCCGGTTTATTGTCTCCCCTTTTCCCTTTATTATCCATCAGGAGATTGGTCTCTTGCCGCTGCTTGCCATCCCGAGATTTCTTGTTGTTGTCTTTGCAAATTTGGGTTTTTCTCTCACGGAAATTGTTACGTCTTTCTTTTTCTTCCCACATTAACCATCTTTCCCTAGATGCTTCGCATAGTTCCGAGAAATTTGGTCTTAGTCTGGCCGGGAGATCATAGTGGTCCACCTAAAATTTATCCCCGAAAGCTGGATGGTAGCGCAATTTCTTAAATAGCTTTCTCTTTGCTTCCTCATCGGAAAATGGCGCCCCACGTAAACTTTCAAGCTGGATTTTCTTTGCGAGAAATTCATTTAGCCAGTCTACATACCTCTGACCTGCCCTTGGTCTCGTTCTCTCAAACTCTTCCTCTAACATGTACCTACCTGCTCCGGAAATGCCTCCCCATTGATCTCTTACTACTATCAACTCTTCAATGGGTCCTTTCTTCTTCTGTGTTCGCAGGAAATTAGATACATTGTCTTTGGAAAAAGCCACAGACAGACATAACTGCAAAGTTTTCATCCTTTCATAATATTTCTTCTCTTTGCGGATAGCTGTCTTTCTTCTTGTGTGTTGTTTCATACTTTGTCTTTTCTTTTTCCTTGCTTCTTTCTCTTTCCACACTCTCTTTTGTTCTGCTGTCATTTTATCCCAACCTTCTGGCTGTTTGACATCTTCTTTCTTTGTCTGGGGTCTCTGTCTTCCTCTCGGAGAGGTGTCTGACTCTTCATCTTCCTCATTATCACTTATGGGCGTGTCGGGCTCTTCTAAGTCTTCTGCCGTCTTAGCCCTTGCTTCGTCGTAAGGAAAATCCCTTTTGGCTTTAGCTGGGTCGGCTAATGCCACAGATACCATCTCTGCCACGTGGACAGATATCCCCTGCATGTGCTTTTGAAATTTGCTTGACCAAGGCCAAAAGCTTTGGTCGTTGCCCTCGAATATGGGCACTTGACTCAATACGTGCTTTGGCACGCTTGCCTCCTTGACAAGGCTCATAACCAAAGTAATCTATCACTCAAACGCAGAGTTTAGGGAAGCTACCCCGCTAAGGGTAAAAAATAACCGAAGAAAAGACTTTTAATGACTTTGGGTCACACAAATTCATGATGTTATGACCTTTACAGAATGGTAATACTCATTTGATTCTAGGCATTCCAGACTATGATTCGCGAATACTCTAGAAAGTGTCCTTGTCAGTAATAAAGGTATAATAACTGTCCGGCCTATGAACCTGCCTATGACTAAGACTATCCAAATTACCGGTAAATTGTCTAGGTGGAGTAACGGGTATTAATAGTACATTACAACGATCTCTGCGTCTAAATATGTCTGGCAGGAGCTGGCTGAAATAAAAACCGTGCAAATCATTTCGAATAAAGAAATTGAACAAAACACTAAAGCAAGAGTCAGTGTGAAACCAGCAACACGGTGGCAACAACACGAGCTGAGTGTGAAGAAGAGCCGCGACAACAAAAAGTTGAATTATTATTAATAATACAAGAAAAGGTTGATGGCAAGCATCAACAACACAAAACTGCACCCGCAACGACAGCAAGGTTGACATGTCAAGTTGCAAAAGTGACAAAATAAGACGAAGAGCAACATGGACGACAAAGGCTCAACCGTGGCAGCAACAAAAATTGAAGGATGTAGCTGAGGGAATTCAAGAAGCAAAGTCAGCTAACTTTGACTCCAACACACGTTGCTCCCTCAATACATGATTTGTGATGCAATCAGTGCCATTCGAAAGCTTTTGTGTTGAGATTTTTCAACGTGGCCTTCAAAAACCTTTAGAATTATCACAACTTGAAGGTTGACCACTGACCGAGAAGTTTGATCAAAGCTTGGATCATTATTTCCACTTGAATGTCGTTAGTTGCATCGTTCAGAATTGGTTGCGCGTGAGCAAATGCTCCCTTTCCAAACCACGCTTGGGCTCTCGCAACAAGGTGGGCTGCTCCGAAGATAAGGATAGTCTTGATCTTGACTATCTCCCAAGGAATCCGCGTCCACACCCCTGCCAGATATGCCAGATATGAGAATTCGGCTAATTGTGAGATAATTATACATAATAAGGTTATTACTGAAAATAATGATTACACACAATCTATGTTTGATCTTACTTTGAAGGCAGATGTGCTGAAAGTCATAAACATGGAACATTACACACATAATAAGTTATTCGCGAACAGCCTTTGAACACATGGACACAGAATATATTCATATGTATATATATATATATATATATATATATATATATATATATATATATATATAGGCGAGCTAACAGCGGAAAGAGTTTTTATCTATCTATCTATCTATCTATCTATCTATCTATCTATCTATCTATCTATCTATCTATCTTTTTTGAAATGGGTGCCATCTGTCGACAGACAGAGAATAAGGGGATGGTGTGGGTGTGCTGGGCCCGTGGTGGGGTGCCTTATGTGTGCCTAGCCATACACCTATAAGTCACATGCCGAAATAGCGACGGGAAGCACAATCCTGTTCCCTCAGGGTGCCCTTTCTCGCTTGTTGAGCCCGGAATAAAACCCACAGTGCTCTGTCGGTTTATACTAGACTGTCGACAGTCTCGAAACTCCATCTGCTTACTGGGTCCTCTGTAATGGAGGTGGGAGCTCGTTCTGCAAGGGGCGCTTATGGAACGAGCCCTGGCCCCGCCTGGTACTAGGGAGCTTTGGTATCGCCTGTATCAGTCCCTTCCGTGCAAACATCACGGCTTAGCTGGGCATCGGGTTAATACTTTACCCACAGACTTCCTTGGTTGACGAAATCAGA
>WBZZ01001150.1:5000-7500 GCA_019918135.1 Paulinella micropora | reverse complement strand
GATAGATAGATAGATAGATAGATAGAGAAAAAGATAGATGATCTCTGCCACACCAGCTAGTACAGAGAATAGATAGATAGATAGATAGATAGATAGATAGATGAGATATCGACTAATGTCCGAAAAAAGGAGCTTCTGATTTCGTCAACCAAGGAAGTCTGTGGGTAAAGTATTAACCCGATGCCCAGCTAAGCCGTGATGCCCAGCTAAGCCGTGATGTTTGCACGGAAGGGACTGATACAGGCGATACCAAACCTCCCTAGTACCAGGCGGGGCCAGGGCTCGTTCCATAAGCGCCCCTTGCAGAACGAGCTCCCACCTCCATTACAGAGGACCCAGTAAGCAGATGGAGTTTCGAGACTGTTCGACAGTCTAGTATAAACCGACAGAGCACTGTGGGTTTTATTCCGGGCTCAACAAGCGAGAAAGGGCACCCTGAGGGAACAGGATTGTGCTTCCCGTCGCTATTTCGGCATGTGACTTATAGGCGTATGGCTAGGCACACATAAGGCACCCCACCACGGGCCCAGCACACCCACACCATCCCCTAATTCTCTGTCTGTCGACAGATGGCACCCATTTCAAAAAAACCATGCCCAAGGGAGGGTCAGATAGATAGATAGATAGAGATAGATAGATAGATAGATAGATAGATATATATATTCATAGATAGATAGATAGATAGATAGATAGATAGATAGATAGATGATCTCTGCCACACCAGCTAGTACAGAGAATAGATAGATAGATAGATAGATAGATAGATAGATAGATAGATAGATAGATAGAGATAGATAGATAGATAGATAGAGATAGATAGCGATAGATAGATAGAGATAGATAGATAGATAGATAGATAGATAGAGATAGAGATAGAGAGAGAGAGAGAGATAGATAGATAGATGAGATGTCGCAAAGGAATGTAGTCCTTGCAAAGGAACGCAGTTTCACATCAAACAATAATTTGTGTACTGTGCATGTGTCCGGGATGGGAATCACGGGTAGACTGTGTTCTGGAAAAAGAAGAGGAGGAAGGACGTTGAAGAAAAAGGCAATCTAGGAATGGAGAGTGGGAGGATAAGGAAGAAGAGAAAGAAAAGGAAGCCGTTAGTCCAAGTGTTTTGAGCACCGTAAGCTTGCGCAAGCTACAATGATGACATTGTATGAGGCCTAAACCCCCGCAGGGACCTAGCCCGGGCTATGCAACACTGGACGGCTATGATGGAATGCAGTCACCAATACGGACTAGAGGAAGATTAGTCCAATTTTTGACTGCACAGGAGCGATAAATCGCAAAAGAGCAACGAGCTACGCAGGAGGATAGCTTGAAGCAAAGGGATTTGGATTGGGGATGGGAAAAACCCAAGGCGCGGAAACATCGATGAACAGAGAACGATACCATGCCGCGAGCCCCGCATTCGATTGGTCGAAGGTGGCAGGTCCATCCGTTGTCCTCGATTTGAGATTTGAGCTCGTTGTATCGGTTGGTCTTGTATGCTCGTGCGTCAAGGATGTTTTCCTCGACCGGGCACGTTAGCTCGATCAGAATACATATCTTGGTAGACAGTGACCAGACAACGATATCGGGGCGGAGGTCAGTGACACAAATGTGGACAGGAAAGGCTTGCTCAGAACCGGTGTATTGGGTTTGGAGTTGCCAATCGTTTGCAGTGTCAAGCAGGGATGGTCGATGAAATGACTGTCCCTTAGGCTTCTGCTCGCCCTCTTTCACAAACATAGACTTTGATTCATTTTGGTCTATAGGGGAGCGTTTGTTATGGCTCTCGATGTGTTTTTGAAGGGGAGCTTCAATAGTGCAGAGCACAGAGTCATGACGCCAGGTATAGCGGCCTTGTTTGAGGGCAACATGGCAACCGGAGAGGATGTGGCATAGATGTGCTTGACCAGAACAGAGGGCACACTTGTTGTTGGGAATGATTCCCCACAGACGTCTAAGGTCGGGGGTAATAACCGAGTTTGTGCTTGCGTTGATGACCCAAGAGATTAAACGGGGATTACGGGTTCCGATGAGGCGAGCCCAGGAGAGGTCGAAGGGGCATGCGTCTTCAAAACGAAGGAAGCACCCTTGCATGGCTTTGTCCATGTCATGCACTGTGGTTGTCTCAAGTATTGTCTCAGCAGCTAATTCTAAAACCCTGTCTTTGCGGTCTGTGATGGAATGTTCTTTTGGGTAGCGACCATCTCTATCTCTATCTATCTCTCTATCTATCTATCTATCTATCTATCTATCTATCTATCTATCTATCTATCTATCTATCTCTATCTATCTATCGCTATCTATCTCTATCTATCTATCTATCTATCTATCTCTATCTATCTATCTATCTATCTATCTATCTATCTATCTATCTATTCTCTGTACTAGCTGGTGTGGCAGAGATCATCTATCTATCTAGTTTTATTCCGGGCTCAACAAGCGAGAAAGGGCACCCTGAGGGAACAGGATTGTGCTTCCCGTCGCTATTTCGGCATGTGACTT